>BRDA01028233.1:0-12897 GCA_036984385.1 Crenuchus spilurus | reverse complement strand
TGGGGGGGGGGGGTCCTGACCTTTGAAGAACATGGAGAAATGGATGAAACCTACATTGTTATTTTGCTGAACACGGAGTACAGGCCAAAATGCAGGTGTGATAATGGATGGATGGATGGTTTGAAAGTCCAGACGCTGACAGAGTGACCGCTGTGACGGCCAATCACACATTACTGAGCGGTCTAAAGAGAAACAGGCTTCCGACTGAGTGGCTGTTTTTTCGCTGGGTCCTAGTGCTCAACACGTCTCTTTTTAATATAGCGTAACACTGTTTTTGGATGGAAAAATCAGCAGAGAACCAAAACGGTCTTTTTTTGCCAACCTCTTTTGGCCAGCAGGGAGCCCCCTGATCCCCGGGGCCCCACGCAATTGCGTGGTTTGCGTGTTGGTTAAATCCGCCCCTGCTTGTGCAATTTCACCATTACTCATGTGTAGCTTTATGATCTTTACATATACTATGTGAAAGTACTACTGACAAGGGAAAAAGAACGTATTAAATAAGAATGTATGCATTTATCTACGTCTACCACTACCATGCATTATGCCAGGTGTAGGCTGGAGGGGTATAAAGCCCCACAGCATTAAGTGGAACACTGTTCTCTGCTCTGTCTTTGGGATGAGTTGGTGAAGTTGGAGATCAGGTGGTGATGGTGATCATCCAACATCCTGAATGTTCTTTGTTGTTAAACACAATCAAATCCTCACAGCAATCCTCCAAAATCTAGTAGAAAGTCTTCCCTGGACCGCACAGACAGCCTCTCCAACAAAAGCAAGATAAACTCTTTTTAATACCCTTCATTTCCAAAGAAACAATGAATGAGCAAGTGTCCCAATACTTCTGTCCACATCGTGTATGAACACACTGAACCCTGAAACTGTTCGTCTTCCGCAGAGACCAAATTGTCTTTGTTCAGCAAGAGCAAAAACAGCAATCCTGATGGTCATCACTGTCAGAGTGTGCCCGCAAAAGCTCAGCAAAAGTGTTGTGTAAGATGCAGGGGCCGTGACAGACCCTGGATGACAGCGTAAGTAAACACACAGCAGCCTCAGGGGCCAGACTCTCCAACTGATCTGACTGGACTGCAATTTCACAATGGGCTTACTTTCAAAGCAGGATTCAACAATAAATACACAGACTTATCAGAATATAATGACCACCCCTGGTTCACCCTAGGACGTCACAGGCACAGTGTTTGCTACACATATAAATAAGCAAGCACACCAGTCAGTTGTAGCAGAGTGTAAAACCACCATCATGGACAAAGGATGTGATGTGACTGATGTCCTAAAGGCATGATAATAGGGTACCAGGTGAAGGATGGTAGCATCTCAGAAACCACTAACTTTGTGGGATGTTCTAGAGTCGTCGTAGTGAAGGTGTACAGAGAGTTGGACTTCTTGTAAATGGAGTGCCTCTAAATGACATAACAGTGGTGCCCCATGGCCCACTGATGCAACGGGGAGAATGTGGATTTATTATATAAATCATTCAGAATATGAACCTTTTTGGATTTTCTATATTTCTGCATAACTGACATTTTCACACGAGTCCAAAATGTAGATAAAGAAAACCAAGTTAAACAAATGAGACAAAAATATTATACTTGGTAATTTATTTATTTAGAAAAAGTATCCAATATGACATATTTAGCAAACTATGTGAACCTCTAGGACTAGCAGTTAATTTAAAGGTGAAATTAGAGTCAGGTGTTTTCAATCAATGGGATGACGATCAGGTGTGAGTGGGGACCCTGTTTTATTTAAAGAACAGGGATCTATCAAAGTCTGCACCTCACAACACATAATTGTGGAAGTGTATCGTGGCCAGAAAAGTTGTTGAAGCTCATCAGGCTGGAAAAGGTTACAATATCATCTCTAAAGAGTTTAGACTCCAGCAATCCACAGTCAGAGAGATTGTGTACAAATGGAGGAACTTCAAGACCTTTATTACCCTCCCTAGGAGTGGTTGGTCGACCAACAAAGATCACTTCAAGAGCAAGGCGTGTAATAGGCAGCGAGGTCACAAAGGACCCCAGGGTAAATTCTAAACAACTGAAGGCCTCTCTCACGTTGGCTAATGTTAATGTTAATGAGTCGATCATCAGGAGAACACTAAACAATAGTGGTGTGCATGGCAGGGTTGTAAGGTGAAAGCCACTGCTCTCCAAAAAGAACATTACTGCTCTTCTGCAGTTTGCTAAAGATCACGTGGACAAGCCAGGAGACTTTTGGAAGAATGTTTTGTGGACAGATGAGACCAAAATACAGTGGTAACCCTACTTACGAGCATCCCTACTAACGAGTATTCCAGGTAACGAGTCGAGATCTCTGAATATTTTTGTTCCAGGTAACGACTAAAATTCCAGCTAACGAGTAGCATAAATTTCTTCAACTATGCCAAACTGCTAAGGGCGCAGCGGTCGTAGCATCTCCTAGATGCTACCATAGAAGAAGACCGCTGACCGCTGTTCAGTAAAAGTGAAAGTGGCTGTTGAAAGCGATGCTAAGGTAGCAAAAGGTAGAGAACAAGAAAGTTAGATAAATTTTACTTTTACTTTTCATATAAGTGTAACCATGCAGCCGCCAGCCTACACGAGCACCCTCGGTCTCCCTCTCATTAGCGGCTAGCCTACACAAGCGTCGTCGTCGTCACGTTTATCTTTTAAAAAACCCATATAAACACATTATTTAGCATATTAACTGTATATTGGCCGGCTGACACAGATTAATCAGTTTTACATGTATTCTTATGGGGAAAATGCATCCAGCTAACGAGCATTCCAGCTAACGAGCTCGGCTCCTGCACGGATTAAACTCGTAAGTAGGGTTACCACTGTATAACCTTTTGGTGTAAATGAAAAGTGTTATGTTTGGAGAAAGGAAAACACTGCATTCCAGCATAAGAACCTTATCTCATCTGTGAAACACGGTGGTGGTAGTATCATGTTTTGGGCCTGTTTTGCTGCATTTGGGCCAGGAGGGCTTGCCATCATTGATGGAACAATGAATTGTGAATTATATCAGATAATTCTAAAAATGTCAGGACATCTGTCCATGAACTGAATCTCAAGAGAAGGTGGGTCATACAGCAAGACAACAACCTTAAGTACACAAGTCGTTCTACCAAAGAACGGTTAAAGAACAGTTAGCAGAAACCTTTAGTTACAGTTATTGCTGTAAAAGGGGGGGGGGGGTCACACCAGATAAGTAAAGGTTCAAACTTTTGCCTCTCACAAATATGTCATATTGGATCATTTTCCTCAATAAATAAATGACCAAGTATAATATTTTTTTGTGTAATTTATTGAATTGGATTCTCTTTATCTATTTTTTGGACTTCTAAAGGGTTCAGAAACTTTCCAGCACAACTGTATACAGTACATGTATTAGTATAGTAGTAACATATATATAGTCACAATTAACATATTGTGAAAAAAACATCATATTTGTTCAAAATTTAATTAAAATATATACAAACTGGCATGTACTTCATATTTATCATACTTAGAAGTGACAAATGCTGAAGTCTATTTTTGTTTTAATGTTGATCAGTATGGCTCACGAGTTGGCTGGTGAGTCAAGCACAGTAATATCATGGTCAGCAGTAGTTTTGGTATGGTGGGCAGCTGCTATTTAACTCAGACATCAGAATTTCAAGTAGGACATTTCAACTGCAATGTCCCTATAAATCTCATTTCCTTCTCAGAAAGTGGGAGAGCCTCACCAACCCTGAGTTCAGAATCCTAGATGACTAAACTGCACATCAACAGTATGTAAAAGCAGTATAAGCCCTATAATACCTATTTGTGACTCATTAAATCAATTATACACACAGTACAGTCAAACGTCTATATGTGAATGTGATTCCATGGTCATTGCAAAATATAGTATAATTTGTTGTTCTCAACTGGTATCGTTAACAATGCTAACCTGGGACAAGCTAACAGTGATACTAGTTTAACTGGAACACAGTCAACACAGGTGTGATGTCAGTCCCAACTATGACTTTAGAGGTAAATAGAACACAGAACACAGAATTTTCCTGCTGGAAAAGAAACTGGGCATCTCCATAAAACTTGCCATCTGATGGAAGCATGAAGTGCTCTAAAATCTCCTGGTAGATGGCTGTTTTGGGAGTGGACCAACACCAGCAGATGACATGACAACACAAACCATCACAGACTGCAGAAACTTCACACTGGACTTCAGACACCTTGGATTCTGTGTCTCTCCACTCTTCCTCCCGATTCTAGGAACTTGATGTCCAAATGAAATGCAAAATTGACTTTAATCTGAAAATAGGACTTTGGAGCACTGAGTAACAGTCCAGTTCTGGTCCTCCTTAGTACAGGTAAGACACTTCTGATGTCTCTGGTTCAGAAGTGGCTTAATATTAGGAATGTGGTGCAAGAGGTACACTGTATAATAACCTGAGATATTATTATTGGATTTCTGAATTTCATAGACACACACACACACAATGTTGATCAAGTAGTAGTAATAGTGTACATATGCAGGCTTGTCTGCTGTTGCCCAGTAGCCACATGTTCCAGTTTACAGTATGTGTTTGCTGTGTGCTGAGTAATAACAATGAATGTTTTAGGGGCAGCATCCTTTTTAAGCCATATAATGAATTTGCTTTGTGTCTAATATATATGTGTATATTAAGTTATTATTACCTTGTAATATATATATATATATATATATATATATATATATATATATATATATATATATATATATATTACAACGTAATAATAACTTAATTAGCCCTTAGAGGTTAGGAAGCGTTAGTCTGGGCATTTCCACACGTTCTGCTTCGATTATAAATGGATAAGACAGCGTCTTCAGCTAAGCCAGGAAAAAAGACAGTAATCTAGAACTTACCAGTGATATTGATATTCACACGCTACAGCATCACTTTACAGACAAGGTGCTGCTGGACCACCTGCCACCTGCCTCAATGTCTGACAGCATCCTCTCAAACCCAGCCGTGAACTGAGAGAGAGAGAGAGAGAGAGAGAGAGAGAGAGAGAGAGAGAGAGAGAGAGAGAGATGGTGGATCTGCGAGAGGTGGAGCTGCGCGAGAGAGAGATATGGTGGAGCTGCGCGCGAAAGAGATGGTGGAGTTTGTGGGGGAAACAAGGGATAGGGCTGGACTATACCATGTTTCTGCCTGTAGTGGGGGGGAGACATTGAATCACATCAGCATTTTTATTTTATATTTATTTCAAACAAAAACATCAATATTAATTCAAAACAATGCCACACTTTGCTAGACATGCAGCATAAAGGCATGCAAACAAAAAAAATAATAATTAATTAAATACATAACAGGGACAAAAGTGATGGGATACTTCTCATTCATTATTTATTGAGTATAAAAAAGAGTTTAGTCTGTTTTTGTTGGAGTAACTGTCTCTATTGTCTACTAGATTTTGGACATGGCTGTAACAATTTGATTGTATATATATATTAACATAGTAGTATTCAAAACTACATAACAAAACAAAGTGAACATTGCACTGGAATTGGAATTTACCAAAGCAGGCCAATATAATATACTTAACCATTTCTACTAACCTAATCTTTGTCTGAACTGGACTTTGTTTCTCAGTCAATTGAAAAAAATGGGCAAGGTAGTTATTTTGGCAAGATATGCATCCAGTTTATCTTTATTACACTCTTGTTATATGCAATCGCAAAGGAAGTAATAGATACTGACTTTCACTGTCAATCACTTACTTACTGCAATAACTACAATAAAAAGGCCAGGAAGACCAGACATGTGCTCCTAAACTTTTCTTGATTAACAAATTAGCTAATAAAAAAAAAAAAAAAAAAAAAAAAAAAACTAAAGAAACTTGGTTTCATATTTTAGTTCAAAACTTAATTTCCAAACAAATATTCTAATAATTCTTGATTTTTTGCTTTTCATAAAGTATAAGCCATACTGAACTGATCAACATTTTACCTATTAATCTATATATGTTTATTATCATTATGATATTGTAATTGTGTGTAATATACACAATCAATATTATGCATATCAGAATTATTCAAATCCACACCCATGAAGGAATTATGGTAATGTTTACAGAACTGAATGAAGATATTTAAAATTAAGTCTCAGTAAATAAAGGGAAAAAATGTTAAAATAAAAAAAAATAAAACAGAATAAAATATTTATTTACTTGTTTGTTTGTTTGTTTGTTTGTTTGAAAATGAAACAGGGACAAAGATGAAGTAGTTGGGGTTGTAAAATGTCAGTTGTAGACGCTTCTTTTGGACTTTTATTTTGTAAATTTCTTAACAGTAGTCGCTCCCTCACTGCCTTTCTTCACAGACTGACTGCTATATGTGTTGATTTCGTGAGCTCAGCAGCTCTGCTCACTGTCTGAACATTTGATCAAAAATGGGGGCTTGTTTGGCTTTATGTTCTCTTGCAAGTTGTGTAAGTATTTTATTTATGTATTCTCATTTTGGTGGTAGTTAGACAGTAGCGGACTAGACTGGTAGCAGAACATTTTAGACCTCTTACCGTTTAGCTTAGCTCTGACTAGTCCAGGAAATAAACTAAAAATAGGATCTAATATTTACAGCTCTGCTTTAACATAACTCGGTAAGTTTATGTGATGCCACTGTCTGTGTGACATTAATCCAGATCTGTGCTGGTTAACTGGTATTTAGCTAAAGGACATTTATCGCTGTTTATTTTTCACCTTCAGCTGATGGACTCCTGACTTAGGATGACTGTTGCTGTTAGGATGCACAACACTTAATACAGTATACAAATACAGCACCTAATTATTAGCTATTATTAATTTATCATTAACTGACTTGCTAAGTCATTATTTTCAGAAGGTAAGCCATTTTGAGATACTAGCTCATTATTTTGAAATACTATCTCATTATTTTGGAATACTAGCTCATTACTGTTGAGATACTAAACTCTTATTTTGAGGTACTAAAATCTTATTTTGAGATACTAAGCTATTAATTCGAGATACTAAACTCTTATTTTGAGATACTAAGCTTATTGAGATACTAGCTCATTTTGGAGATATTAGCTCAATATTTTGGAGATATTAGCTCAATATTTTGGAGATATTAGCTCAATATTTTGGAGATATTAGCTCATTATTTTGGAGATTCTGTCTCATTATTTTGGAGATTCTGTCTCATTATTTTGGAGATTCTGTCTCATTATTTTGGAGATTCTGGCTCATTATTTTGGAGATTCTGGCTCATTATTTTGGAGATTCTGGCTCATTATTTTGGAGATTCTGGCTCATTACTTTGGAGATACTGGCTCATTACTTTGGAGATTCTGGCTCATTACTTTGCAGATACTGGCTTATAACTTTGGATATATTAGCTCATTACTTTGGAGATATTAGCTCATTACTTTGGAGATATTAGCTCATTATTTTGGAGATACTAGGTCATTGTTTTGGAGATACTGGGTCACTGTTTTGGAGATCCTGGGTCATTGTTTTGGAGATACTGCGTCATTGTTTTGGAGATACTGGCTCATTACTTTGGAGATGCTGGCTCATTACTTTGGAGATGCTGGCTCATTATTTTGGAGATACTGGCTGATTATTTTGGAGATACTGGCTGATTATTTTGGAAATACTGACTGATTATTTTGGAGATTCTGGCTGATTATTTTGAAGATTCTGGCTCATTATTTTGGAGATATTGGCTCATTGTTTTGGAGATACTGGCTCATTGTTTTAGAGGTACTGGCTCATTGTTTTAGAGGTACTGGCTCATTGTTTTGGAGATACTGGCTCATTGTTTTGGAGATACTGGCTCATTGTTTTGGAGATACTGGCTCATTGTTTTGGAGATACTGGCTCATTGTTTTGGAGGTACTGGCTCATTGTTTTGGAGGTACTGGCTCATTGTTTTGGAGATACTGTACTGGCTCATTGTTTTGGAGATACTGTACTGGCTCATTGTTTTGGAGATACTGTACTGGCTCATTGTTTTGGAGATACTGGCTCATTGTTTTGGAGATACTGGCTCATTGTTTTGGAGATATTGGCTCATTGTTTTGGAAATAGTGGCTCATTTTTTTGGAGATACTAAGCTCATTGTTTTGAGATGCTAAATTGTTATTTTGAGATGCTAATTAGTATTTTTTTTAGATATTAGGTTATTAATTTGAGATGAGATGGTGATAACATGATCATTATAATGAGTTTCTCAAAATAATGCCATGCAATTTACTTCATAATGAAAAGAATGATTAGGTGCTGAATTTTTTAAGTGTCAGGAATGGCCTTCCGCAGAGATACTTTTATATCAAGATTGTTCTGCAGATTTTACAGAAGTAAGTTAGCTAATAGGTTTCCTGTTGAGCAGAATAGTTTTGTTCAGGTCTTGCGAAGACTCTCACTGGCTCTTCTTTTGACAGAAATGTTTTCAAAATACACTTATTTACACTTGTTGGTACATTAAATGGTTATATTAATGTAAAATTTTATCATTAAAGGGATCTTTGTGTAGAACATATGGCTGTCTTGTGCAATTCTGAAGTCAAATGCTGAACAACAGTATTCTCTAGAACTGTCCAGACTGTGGAGTTCTCTGTTGTTCTTTGTGGACGTGAAAGTTGTACATTTTTTTTAAAACACAGGACAGGAAGCATATCAATATCATTGAACTTTGGTATTTTAGACATTTGAGAGAACCGTGGACAGAAAAATGGACCCAAGACCTAATCTCGCCTTTTACTAGAAACCCAGATAACCAAACTGAAGATCTCTTATTTTGGAAGCATTATGAGAAGAACTAGTTCACTTGAGAAGACAATTGAAGAGGACCAGCAACAAGATGGATGGATACAATCAGAGTAATCATGAACAACCCATTAAGAATCCTGAAGACTCAAACAGAAGACAGTATGTTCTGGAAAAACACTGTGGTCACCAGGAGTCAGAATTGACTTGAGGGCATTTAAATATAATAGTTGTAATGTCACACTGACACATGAGAGAAGTATATATGAGTCACTAACTCCTGATGTAGGTAGTTAGTGTTAGGTTTAGGTCTGTCATGATTATTGCATAATTGCCTGATTAAAAAGTGTATTTTCATGTTAAGTAATCTTGAGATAAAAAAAATAAATAAATCATAAACTGAAACATGTAATGGCTCATATCATGACTGTTTCATTAAAGCTTTTGGGTGCAGCGGTCAGTAATGTTTGTTTATTTCAGATCGAGCTGTGTTTGGTCAGTTTAGAACTGCTTCCAGACATGTGGCCACTATAGTCTTGTCCTTTAATATGTTAAATAGATTTAATAGAGCTATTAGAAGTGCAAGTTCTAAAACATAAACATAACATAAAGACAAATGCAATAAAAAATATTCTAATATTACAAAAATAAATATAAATGTCATCTGCTACTGTTTTATAATCGTGACAGCCCTGGTTAGGTTTGACTTACGTAAAAGTGATCTTAGTTGTGCCAATATAGAAAACAATAACATTCCTTGTTTACTCTGAGTCACAGTTTGAGTCAGAAGCCAAAAGTAAATGCAGGTTTCCTTGCTTTTCACTCTTGTTGACATTAACTTGGGCTAATGGTTAAGCTGAGCCATTAGAGGAAGCTTGTGTGTTTTATTTGTTTTTACAGGCAAAAAAAAACAAAAGAACCCTTAATAGGTTATTGATAGGCCTTTGCTTAACCAGACACTTTCTCCCTTCATTTGCCTACCTCTTCTTCCTCTAGGCCTCATGTTTATGTGGCTCAGCTCCATGTCTTCTGTGTGGGTGCTGTCCGTCGTCCAACAACTCTACAGTCACTCGGCTGGTCTTCTCGTTTTTCCTGTTGCTGGGAACACTAGTGTCTATTATTATGATCCTGCCTGGCATGGAGACTCAGCTCCGCAAGGTGGGTACAGAATGACTCCATCTGTGCTTTGGGTGTGTTGTGGTAATAATAATAGTTACATTTTCCTATAACTTTCCTATAATTCTTTAGATACCTGGATTCTGTCAAGGTGGAAGCACCATACCGGGCCTAGAGAACCAAGTTAACTGTGATGTGATTGTCGGCTACAAGTCTGTGTATCGCATGTGCTTTGCCATGGCTTGTTTCTTCTTCCTCTTCTCTGCAATTATGATTCGTGTACGGACCAGCAAAGACCCTCGTGCTGCCATTCAGAATGGGTATGTAATAGCAATATTGTAATGGTTTCAAAAGGTATTTGCTTCTCAGTGTTGTAAATAGTACACAGTACATTTCCTCTTTGTAAATAATCTTCTATTGTCATGCATCACAATGTGAATATTGTGAGAAGAAGAAAAAAATAATTTACTTAAAATATTTTATTTTCATTGCATGTAATGTGGCATTCAAGCCTTTTGGTCTAAGGAGAAAAAGAACTGGACTGGTCTAAAGTCCTCTTTTCAGGTGAAAGACAATTTTTAATTTAATTTGTAAATCAAGGTTCTAGAGTCTGGAGGAAGAGTGGAGAGACTCAGAACCCAAGGTGTTTGAAGTCCAGTGTGAAGTTTCTGCAGTCTGTGATGGTTTGAGGTGTCATGTCATCTGCTGGTGTTGGTCCACTGTATTTTATCAAGTCCAAAGTCAACACAGACATCTACCAGGAGATTTTAGAGCACTTCATGCTTCCATCTGCTGATGAGCTTTATGGAGATGGCCATTTTCTCTTTGTCCAGCAGCTGATTATGATATTATTGTGCTTCATTGTCCAGCCAACTCATAAAAAAACATAAAAAGGCTTGAAAAATGTTTACATGAAATGAATATAAAATGACAGTTAACCTTTTTTAATTAAATTATGAACAAAAGTCTACTTTGATTAATTCTGGTGCTGATTTCTCTGTTGTTTTATTTCTACAGGTTCTGGTTTTTTAAGTTTCTTATCCTAGTTGGTATCACTGTTGGAGCCTTTTTCATACCCGATGGAACATTTCATAATGGTAAATATAATGTGGAACATATATTTTTTTGTAGATCAGGAATGAGATGCCCTTCATAACAAAACTGCATGACAGACATTAGATGAAAGTATATTTTATAGAAGTAAAAAGAAAATGTCAGCATATTAGCGAACATAAGTGACATATATTTGTATATATTAGGTCATGTAACATAATTGTTATTATATTGATTATTTAGGTTAAGTGTAGGGCTGCCACAAACGATTATTTTTATAGTAGACTAATCACCGATTATTTTTGTGATTAGTCGACTAATCGGATCGTACATTAATTGAATAGAATGCAGCTGTTATTATATAACCGTCATTAGATTTCAGCTCTATGCTAACTAAAAATAAAAACAATTAAGATCATAGTTCATTAAACCTTTAATGAAATAGGCAGCTTGTTGCAACAAACAATTATTTAACTGTTTAGCATAAAGTGTAAAAATATCACTGAAACGTAACATTAGAAACGTTAGCATTAGCATTCCTATTCAAACACATGACTGTTATAACGTTACAGAAAACACATGAATGTGTTCTAAGGCTGATGAATCAAATCGTCATCACTAATGTTCACTTTTACAGCTATAAATATGAGTAAGCAGCAAGTTAACTCTCTGTTTGCGCTAACTTTAGCAGCTAACTAGCAATTTAGCATACCGAGATAACGGTCCCTCTTCATCATTGTCACAATCAGGCACAACAGCTTCCTTTTCAGGTGCTCGTGCATCGCAGTTGTGCTGCCGTGGAAGGCACATTTTGCCTTGCAGATTTTGCATTGCACACGTTTCTCTTTCATTTTCTTAAAATGATCTTGGCCCACTCTTTTGAGCTGCGTCGCGGGTACTCTTTTGAGCCTGTCTGTATATAACGTCCTGTGACGTCATCCACGGGCTACCCCGGTTATCACTACTGCACATGTGCGTCAAGGACAGAAAGGAAGAAGCAGCAGTAAAACGTGAGTACGCAGCAGTTTGAAGAGAAAACGAAAGTAAAAACAAAAACGACGCATCGACTATTAAATTAGTTGTCGACTATTTTAATAGTTGACATAATCGTGACTAGTTCACTAATCGTGGCAGCCCTAGTTAAGTGAGAGGGAATTTTTCTATATGTATTAAGAGCTTTTTTCCTTTTGTTTGCTATTACAGTGTGGTTCTACTTTGGTATTGTGGGCTCCTTCATGTTCATCCTGATCCAGTTGATCTTACTGATTGACTTTGCCCATTCCTGGAATGAGGTGTGGGTGAGAAACGCTGAGGAAGGCAACAGCAAAGGCTGGTTCATTGGTAATGCAAACTCTATCAGGGCATCTGTAACTGTATCTAAATACAAAAGACTTTACAAAGGTGTGTATCACACCTAAGAAGTAACCTGAGCTGCCTGGCTGTGTTTGTGTGTAGGTCTCCTGTTCTTTACTGCCCTCCACTATGTCCTGTCTTTGGCTGCTGTGGTGTTGTTCTACTTGTACTACACAAAACCTGATGGCTGTACAGAGCACAAGGTGTTCATCAGCCTCAACTTCATCTTCTGTTTCATCATCTCTGTCGTATCCATTCTACCCAAAGTACAGGTATGTTGGTTTCTCCAGAACAAATAACAAGTTCTTCTGAAGGTAGGCATGTCTTTAGTCGTACATTTAATATGTGATTATTGTGGGAAAAGGACATTTTTGTTCATAATTGCATTCAAAAAGATAAACTGTCATTTTTATACTCATTACATGTAAAATAACATATTGAAAATCAGAATCTCAAATGATTAAAATATTTCACTGTGAGTTTGAGTAAATGACTATTAAACAGTATATATACTGTGTATCTCTCAGCTACAACTGACACATTCATAATATCAACACTCCTGAACCAGAGACAACATCTTATTTCAGCTAAAGAGAAACTGAACTTGTGGTTCAAAGTCCTCTTT
>BRDA01028230.1:9695-31917 GCA_036984385.1 Crenuchus spilurus | reverse complement strand
GAACCTTCACACTCTGCTCTTACTGGTGCAATGTGACATTAATGACCACCAGACTGGTCCAATTTAGCCATGAAACCTCCCACACTAACATGACAGGTGTTTCACTTTCATTGTCTAACCCCTGTACATATACATGGCCATATGAGAATATTATGACCACTTTAATCATGTGTCTGCTAACTCTGTTAGCCATTTAGCTCCAGTGCAAAACTAGATCTAAACCAAAATGTCTTGGCTGATTGAATGCATTTGGACTATATTGCATGTAAAGGTGTAAATGTATTTTTTGCTGAACCAAATGACACTATTGAGAAATCTGTTTAGGAGAATAATTTTGAGAATAGTAGGTACGCAGACATAATGTCACCGATGTGGTCAACTGAAAGCTCTTTTGACAATTTCTATCAGGAACATACTGTGAAAGTGCACCAATGATATGGATAAGTGAAAAGGACTGGGGTGTATATACAACTGAAGATAGAGTCATACTATGAATTTTTCACTGGTCATGGTGTGAATCAGTCAAGGACTTGGGTTCCCTCCAGTCCTTGCAGTCAGACCAAAAGCAAGCATTTCATGATGTTCCTCTCACATATGTCCTTACCCTGATGGGCAAATTAATCAGATCAGAGAGAGAGAGAGATGAGATATGGCTGTGAGTTTTGGCAATAAGACGCGTGCACTCTTTTCCAGATGGCTTCGGATTACAACCAAAAAGAGCAATTATTTGTTGGTTATTGAAAGGGAGACATGCAAATGGATCAAAGAGCAGCATTTTTCAAACTGATAGTGCATGTTATTGCTGATTTAATTAAAAGAAAGTATTCTGGTGACACATTGTCTAATTGATGGTTGAAGTCTTCTGTTTCCACACTCTTGAGATTCTCTGTAATTCACTACCGCAAATACAAGCTTCATTAGAAATCAGTCTAGGGTAGAGTAGCACCCAGAGGAACATTTGCTTTTCAAAACTCTTGCTTTTCAATGACCCAGGAGACTTCATAAAGATTCTAGGAGAAATTACATTATTTCAGGCCCAAGACATTAAAACAGTGATTCACGCCATCACAAATCATGGATGAGACATGGTGGAGTTCATTTTGAGATTCCTGTCTCTGGTATACATGAGTGATATCACCCTGGCCATTCTGAGTAGTCTGAGACAAGCCTTCTGAAAAAATATTACAGGAACATCTCAGACTAATGGGAATCGGCCACTTCCTCTTGTAGAAGATGTTAAGATCCCTTTAGAAAAGCATTGGATTAGTCTAGAACAGGGGCAACTTCAGACATGAAGGGTCAGATTCCTGCACAGTTGAGATCAAGCACACCTGATTCGACCAGGTGAACTGTGCTGGACACCAACCCTCCAGCCAGGACAGGTGATGTCCAGCTCTGGTCTGCAAACAGTCACTCATTAATCCATTAGGATCATAGTAGCATAATGGTTTCTATGACTTGTTTTAGCCAGGAATGTGGAGACATGCGAGACTACAGGGGTCTTTTTCTTTAGAGACAGCAGTCAAAAACGTCTCATGATCTCACTATTGTAGAGAGAAACTTCTGAGATGTTCATATGAGGAGCACTACCTCTGTCAAGCTCTTCACATTCAGCTCTGGTAGCTCTGCCAATAAATCAGCTATGAGCATATTGAGTAAACTAGCTTTACTACATTACTTATATTTTGCTTTGTGGGCTTTTTCTAAGCTCGTTCAAAGCCCTGTCTGCTTTCATGAACAATCCATTTTAATTGCTCAGAGTTTGGGCCGGTGCCAATTATATCTGCAAACTAGTCTTTAAGCAAGACCCATTTTGGCATTTGAAAGGAAACCAGTCCTAAAGTCATTAATTGGTAATGAGAGTTAAAAAAAAAGAAATTCAAATGTCAACAAAGGACACCTGGGAGATTAAGCACATCTGAGAGAAATCCACCTTCTAACCACAATTCGGGAGGGCACCGGTGTGAAGAAACCTGAAACTGTGATGCCTCAGCTTAAAGTGTGTGCTGCCTGTGCACCTATGAGCTCTGTGTGTACATGGCAGCAGTATAAATGCAGAGGCATGGATTTTTATGAGCCTTACCTGGCTGTTTGCACGTTTTCACATTTAAAGAGGCTTATTTTAGATGTTTTTGTATGTCATTAAGGCCCTGAAATAGGATAAGGGGTATATAGATATTACATTCCCTCCTACTCTACCAGAATTTGGCCAAGTTAGCAGAACTTAATGAATATTTTAATAAAAACAAAAGTCAGAAGTCTGCACAATGGCAAGGTTTGGGTGATTTACACATATTTTAATAATATGCTCATTAAATCGTTGACAAACAGCACATTTTACATTGATATAACTCAATGTTAACACACGATAATTAAGCTAATATAATTAATGCTTTAAAGCATTTTAAGTTTTATTTACTATCCAGTTTGTTAGAGTTTGCTATGCAGAGTGAAAGGAGGTGAACAAAGTACACAGAGAAACAGATGAACTACAGTCTGTAACTGTAGAACTACAAAGTGCACCTGTATGATCAGTGGAGCTAAACTGGACAATGAGTGTAGATAATTTTAATGTCATGGCTCTGACATCACAACCTTGTCAAATTAACAATGGTCTTTTTTAGCAGCTCAGATTTTATCACTGAAATATATATGACAGATTAGCCGTGTGCAAGAGGGCTTGTCTTCTTTTGGACATGTTACAAGTCCATTATTATAGTAACTGGCAGTGAGTGACTATATAAAATATATAGCATGAATATAATGTGTCTGTCAGCTACAACTGCCACATTCCTAATATCAAGCTACTCCTTAGAGCACTTCATGCTTCCATCTGCTGTAGATGCTGATTTACTTTTCTGTTTTATTTGTTTATTTATTTATTTTATCTTCTTCCCAATCTAGTACTAGCCAATTAGCCAATCCCCTCCATTAGGACTTTCCCCATCATTTTGCACTTTCCCTGACTCTAGGAGGGTGAAGTCAAGCACAAGCTTCCTCTGCTGCATGTGATACAGCCACCACCTCTTTACAAGCTACCACTGATACACCCTCACTGGGGAACTAACATGCTCAGAGGAAAGCGCAGGATTCCCAGCTCTGAATGGACCAATCAGCAGACACCTGAGCCAGCAGACATTACAATGTGAGAGTGAAGGGAGAGAGCGCCATCTACCCACCCAGAGAGAGCACTGCCAATTTTTGCTCTCTTGGGCCCCGGCTGTTGATGGCAAACAGCATGACTGGGATTCGCGATCCTCTGGTCATAGTGTCAGCGTCTTAGCCTGCTGAGCCATTTGAGGTGCTGATTTACTTTTCCAGCAGGATTTAGCTCCTGCCCACAGAGAAACACACCTACACACACTAGTGAACACACTAAGCGGCAGTGAGCACACCTGGGGAGCATTTGGGGCTGAGGTACATTTCTCAAGGGCACTTCAGTCATGTCCTCTCAGGACACTGAACCAATGACCTTCCACTCACAAGACCTCCAGACCTCCAGACCATGGCTACCCCCAGTAAAGCAAACTCTTACCCTGGTCTTCCTTTTTAAAAAGTACACTATGCATACTTTTCTAACCTGCTATTTCCAATCAAAACATAAAGTATCCTCTTTACAGAGAAGCTGGCTAGTTCCCTCAGTTCATTTATATGTTTATTGACATGAAAACATGACACACACACAAATGCCGCTGTTGACGGCTCGTGGACTGCCTGCGCGAGACGTTTCCCACTGATTTGTAGAGTTGAAAGTGGAGCTGTTATGATGCGAGTTTATCACATATCCCACAGACCGTGCTGGGAGATCAAAAGCAGCATCTCTGTAATGGGCTCTGCTACAACTTCTAATCTCCAGGCCCAGGAGTGCTGTCAGCCACAGTAATGAGGCTCTATTAGCCACCTTCACCTGTGGAGAATCGCCATGTTCTCACTGGCACACAGGAAAGCTGCTTTCCCAAGCCGCAGATGTAATCTCCATTCAAAACGGGCCCTGCAACCTCCCCCTTATCAGAGAGCTCCTCGCTTTCTGCCTGAGAACTGTTTCAAGACTTTGAATAAACAGCGCAAACTACGCCCAGCCATGGAGGATCATTTGCCTAATTGCCTCATGTCACATTTCTCTTTGCCGTCGGGTCGAGCGTAAGGGATTTTGAAATTCACTTAAATGGCGTCTCAAGTCGCCCTTGTGGTTTTTACGCCGCTATATTGAAATTATTCCGCCGTCGCTGATGGCATAACAGCAGAGCTCATTTGCACCTCATTAATGCACTTTCTCTGGGAGCTGTAAGAATCTCTGGTGCTCTTGCCGGTCTCTTTGTTACAAGTAACAATAATTAAAAATTAATAAGGGCCTCTTGTGACTAGGTGTGAAAAAATGATTCATGTAAAAAATGATCAACTGTAATAACAGCTGAATTATTGATACATCCAGTATTGATTCTTTAACCCTCTGGACCCCACAGAAGGCTCTGCCAACTGTGTGTCATGTGCATTCTGATTATAGTATATACAATCTGTGATTCTGACAGAAAACTATGGGTTACAGTATAACTATATGTTAGATTGTTAAAGCTCCAGGGACACTACACTTGTGTTTTCTTTCTAATTAAGATCATTTTGTTCCTCTGAGCCCATGTACAAAGTATGTCTTATCAAAACCTCCCCAAAGTTTAATAAATATACACTGTATTTCAGCTTTTCATAAGCTTACATAAGCTTTCCCTAACCAATCACAAGCCTGAAACGGCTTGCCCCGCCCACATAAATGTAAAAAAGTTGGGAGTAAGAGTAAAGTGATCAGTCTGGAGTTTTTATGTTTGCATGTTAACTTCATGCATCCACAAATGTGTAGATTAATGGGAACACAGTTTGGTTTGTTAAAGGAACTCTGGACCAATCAGGGCTTGGAGGAGAGTGAGGTAAGGGTTGCAGCCAGTTCAGCCAGTTCAGTCTGGCTGTGGTGATGCTGAAAGTGGCTGTGCACACATATGCAGATATAACAAAGTGGACACTTCTGCGGCAGTAACGGAAGGAAACTGACAAAATGTTTGGCAAATGTTAAGGCAGACAAGAGGCAAGCCAGCCTAATTCATTGCAATATGTCCTCTGCGGTGTGGAAAAAACATCCTCTTTCCACTTGTAGCAGTGACATTAAAATGCCAGAGGCAAAGTAGCCATGGCTGGTCATTTTAGTAGCAGAAATCCCTGCTGTCGTCCAGTGCTCACTAACTCCCATGAGTGCTGAGAGTGGAGGAGGACAATGCCCTTGGTCAACATGCAGCAGTGGAAGTTTAATAATAAGGTAGCCATTCTGACAATAGCCTCTACTGCATTCAGTCCCACTGCTATACCATCACACCTACAGTACCATGGCTTCCTATGTCATGACTCACTGCATTTCCTGTACGGAACATGTGACTTAACCTTGTTTCACACTTAAAACAAAAGAGAGATAGAGCACGGTGAAGGAACTGACGTAACGGAGAAGTGCTGAATAAAAGCTCAAGGCCTCCGTCTTAGGAAAGAGTGGGAGCATAATCTATTTCAAAACTGCTATGACTTGGCAAGCGAGAAAGGCCTTGATGCTAGTGCACGGGCCCCTGGAGCTTTGAAAATGTTATTCAGAGAGCCGCATGTATGTACAAACTCTGCTTCTCTTTTTTATCGATGAGCAAAACGACCACCGCCGCTGCACCATGCTGCTTGGCCTTTGGTCCTGCATGCTGATGTTGGCTCTTTAGAAGCAGCAGATGTAATGCTCGTCCAGAACTCCTGCACATGTTGTGTCTGAACGTCCACGGCGCTGCAGGGCTTTATTATCAGAATGCGGTTTTGTGGATGGGTGTTTTGTTGTTGTTGTTGTTGTTTTGGAGAAATCAGGATGATGCTCATGCCTGCCAGGTCTCTGAAACAAAGCAAATAAAATATGCACATTGTGTGTGTGTGTGTGTGTGTGTGTGTGAGAGAGAGAGAGAGAGTCACGCTGACATTTAGGCACATTCAGATCAGTGTTCTCTTTCTTTCATCTCTACTCAGGATCCGCATGTAGGTGGGCCTATTACTGAAATGCAAAGAGCATAACTGAAGTGGGGGGTCTTGCTGCAATGCTTATAATTGTACAGAGTGATTTTATCTCACAGGGTATTAAAAGGCTGAATAATTACACATGCACTTGTGGCCACTTTATTAGAAACACCTACTTTGCTGGAGGGCAGAGAATGTAACTCATCTATCGATCTGTCAGGCTACGTTCACATTACCAGGCTGAAGGGAGTCCATTCTGATTTTCTTTGCCTTAATGTGACTCAGATCTGATCTTTTCAGGGTTGTGTGGACATATCAAAGCTGATATTTTCAAATCAGATTTGAGTCATTTCCATATGTGGTCCTAGATCAGATATGTATTCATTTCATGAGCATGAGACATGAATGTATCCAGTCAGATCAGATTTCTGTCTCTTTTTGTCTCTATACATGCATGTAGTGCTGAGCCATTGCTGAATTCACTCTTGTTTACACACAGAGATGCCAAAACATCAAAAACTATTTATTCACCTTCTCCACCTGATCATGTGCAGTTCACCAGCTGTTTACTGTCTGCCTGAGCTAAACACCATCACACATCAGCTACTAACACGTCTGTTTAAAGTTTTAATACAATCATCTCACAAATACAGGGTTGCTAGATCCTGAAAAACCTCCTACCCATTTACAGAAAGCCACACTACACAAACGGAAACTAGCCCAAACTCAAAAGCATCTGTTTCATTTATTAATGAATGTGAACCGTCAAGACCAACCTGAGTGGTGGTTCCATCTTCTCCCCATGTCTGCATGGGTTTCCTCTGGGCTCTCCAGGGTCCTCCCAGAGTCTGAAAACATGGACCTCAGTAGAATTGGTTACTCTAAATTAAACTGGTGGGAGTGTGTGTGCCCAGCGATGGACTGGTGTCCTGTTCTGGATTTGGCTACAATAGTGTAATGCCCAGCCCAGCACCCACTGAAGGGGTAAAGGGACTCACCATGACCCTGACAAGGATTAAGAAGTTAAGAAGATGGATGGATGGAGACAGATGAGTAGCATAAATAATGGAAATCTTATGAATAATTTTATCTGTAATGTGTTACAGTTCTTTTGAATGCACAATTACTGTAATGTGGTATCAAGTAACCCAACATAGATTATAACACCAGAAGGCCAGAGTCTCTGCTGGGTTGAGAATGGTTCACTATATCGTCAACAGAGGTCCTGAGGTCAGAAACTGACCACTGAATGAATATGGTAAAGAGTCAGTTGTGTGTAAGAGCATTGAGCCTACAGTTTGTAATTAAGGTAGGTGGATCTCACAAAATGGTGTGAGAGTTGAAGTAGGTAGAAGGTAGGTGTAATAAAGTGGATGGTGAATGTTCTATATATGGCAGAGTAGTAATTGAATATGCTATGTGTGCAAATTGCTTGTGTGCATATAAAGTGGTGAACTGATGCATAGCCAACACTTAGGATTTAATCAGGCAAGGTGTATAATAGCATTATTAAACAAAGGATAGAATAAAGCAGTTTAATTGGAAACCATCTGACGATGTCATTCTGTAATCAGATCATCTAGAACGTCAGGAGAGTGATTTAACAGCTGAAGGTGTGGGTATACAGCTCTTGGTCTAACAATCGCCCACAGGTACCGAAAGCCTCCTGCTAATCATTGCAGAGCTTGAAAATGCTCTGCTGGCAATCAGAGCACTCTGGTACTCATGTACTGATACCCTGTCATCTTTCCATTTTAACAAGCAGAAGCATGGCGTCCAACTGGCGCCTGACACTAAGAGGGAAGACAAAAGCTTATAGAACAGAAGTCCAAGTATATACACACTTTAGTGTTCCTCATTATGCATGTACAATCTGCTGATATCTCCATTAATGATGAACTAGCAATGGAACGCCTTGGTGTGTCCTTGAAGAAGAAGAAGAAGAAGAAGAAGAAGCACTTTTATTAAGCACCGTAGGGACATTCTTCTCTGCATTTGGGTAGTGAATACTTACACTAGCACACACTAAGGGGCAGTGAGCACACACAACCCTGGAGCATTGGGCAGCCACCTTAGCTGGGGAACAGTTGGGGGTTAGGTGCATTAGGCACTTAAGCAGCAGATGTATTAAGGATGTATTTTCAAAGCTGTGCGAGTTATAAAAATGAGATTTTTATTGTAAAGCACTTTGGTATTAAATACACTATATAAATACACTTTTACTCACTTTTACTTTTTTACTAACATGACCGTGATTAACACCAGTGGTCATCATGATCAACATGAACAACCCTGTCGACCAGCATATCTAGCAGGATCAAGCTGATGAAGCTCATCCACCAGATAGGTCATGTTAGTTATGATGGTAGACCAGCTATAAACCTTCAGTCTCAAATGAAAACTTACTCTATGCTGGTTTACCAGTTTAACCAGCTTACAATTTTTCATTCTTGTGACTTTCATCAACTCATATACTGATATAACAATATAAATAAAAATATTAAACTTGCGAGCTTTGTGTAGTGTTAGGATCCATCAATGTTATCAGTCACTGATGGGACATTTATTATTGTAACACTGTACCACCATAACAACAATTCATATCTCTGACTTCCATGAAGAGGTCAATTTTTTTTGGCCAATTTTATCCCCTTCCCAATGTAGTAGTAGCCAGTTAGCCCTTCCCATCCTCTGTTGTGTGTGATACAGCCACCGCCTCTTTTTGAACTACCGCTGATACACCATCACTGGGGAGCCAACATGCTCGGAGGAAAGCGCAGGATACCCAGCTCCAAATTGACCAATCAGTAGACGCATGACCCAGCGGACATTACAATGTGAAAGTGATAGGGAGAAAGATCCCAGCCCAGAGAGAGCACTGTCCATTTTTGCTCTCTAGGACCCTGGCTGTTGATGGCAAACAGCACAAACTCGCGACCCTCTGGTCATAGTGTCAGTGTCTTAGCCTGCTGAGTCACTCAGGGCCTATGAAGAGGTAACCTTAACATCAATATGTTTTTTTATTCTGGAATATCTTTGCTTAAAAGCATTCGTTAGTGCATGCTGTGAAAACAGCCATTTTTGGCCAAAATGGGCTGACTGTGTGATCAACCATCACTAACATTATCATAGATAGGTTACCAGGAAAGTTTATCAGCCACACATTCACCCAGCGACCAATAACAGTACTCACTGGAGTATTCAACTAAGTTTTTAGTTTAGATTTGGTCCTCCCACCATGGCTGCACCCCTGCTTTAACTACCAACAACCAGATTAGACCATCTTAAACCATAGTACAGCTTGGTGTACTGTAATGTACTGTAGAAACATCCACAGTTAGGTGAGTCATTCCCTGGTGGTCAAGAACCGTGACCAGAAGGTTGCTGGTTCAGTCTCCAGGCAGAACATGTCCTTGAGCAAGGCACCTAATCCCCTAACTGCACAGATGGGTTAAATGTGGAGGTCAGATTCCTGTGTGCAAGCACATCAATCAAAGACTATTATCAATGTTGTTGCTCACACATCCTGTCTCATGCTTCTGGACAGCCTCTTCTGTATTCTCTACTACTCAGTCAATGCCACCTGTTCTGGCTTTGCCACTGTTGATTTAAGCTGGAGCCTCTGTGTGTCTAATCTCTTGGAATTTTGCTTCCAGACTGCCATGACTATCATGCTCGTGCTTATTAAGCCTTACGCAAGTGAAGGAGGAACACTCACTCCCAGGCTCACTGGAGGCTTTTTGTTTTGTACACATTAAGCTGTGCTCACTCACTGAAAAGCTCCACTGCTCATTTGACGATCAGAGATGCCGGTGTCCACCTACCTGTTCCAGACATAAACAAATGTATTCTGACCCATTTCACTTGAAATGAGATTGTCTCCTCTAGTTACAGGTGGAATTGTGCAACATCATGCAATCCTGATGTCCTGATTATGTAACCCAGTTTAATGAAATATTTCTGCTTTGTAGTTCAAGAGGACCATAATCACCAGCTTTAGTCTATTGTGTCTAGATGGTTATGAAATGTTCTCTGGGCTTAGCGAGCTGTCTGCGTTACTGACAGGAAAATGGAAAACGGATTGACAGAGTGAGATGTTATCCAGTTGAGTGACAACACTCAGGAGATGCCAAGCAACACAGCTGCCAACACGTTTAGGTGACAACACAATGGCTTTACAGTTCAACAAGCACACTCAACACAGCCACAAGTTTGTCTTGGTGTGTAATGTAAATGAATGTCTAACATAGAACTACATAGAACTAGGGAGTCTTCCATTCAAACATTTTCCAAATTTCAAGCACATTTTGGAAAAGTCTTTAAAGGAAAATGTTTCTATGAACTACTGTTAGTCCTAAAGATAACTGCACTTTGCAGGACCCAAGACAAGAGACTCGCATGAATGTTAAGAGCACAGTTATTGGTCACGAGCAACTGCTGAACAGCTAAACTCATCAGTGATGAAAACAATGCTGAAGTGGTGGGGATGACTTCTTCATGAGTACCCAGAATGCATTTTTATGTTATGAACTCTTAAAAATAATGGTGACAAAAAGGCTTCTTTGGGGCATTGCCATAGAACAGGGTTGTCCAGTCTCAGTACTGGAGTTCTACCAGCCTGGAGAGTTTGGATCCAACACACCAGGCTCTGATGATCACATACGACTCTGCAAGTCTTCATTAGCTGGTTAAGGTTGGAGCTGAACTCTGCAGGCTGGTAGATCTTGAGGACCAGGTAGGTCTCCAGGACCATGTTTGCTTCCCTAAAGAACATTCTAGTGGATGGTTCCATAAATAACCATTGTTGTAAACCTATTAAAAGTTTATGTCAAAGTGATATCAATCATATGTATTAGTGGGACATTACATCCAAGCCAGAAACTATTTAGGAAAGTTTCTATTTCTTCCACACAAAGAGTCAAATGCACGGCCACACACACAGATCTGATTTATCATATCCTCATCCTTCAGGCCGGCAGGAGGGAGGACTGAATTATTCCCTACTTCTTATTGCCTCTTCTCTGTTTCTTCCACCAAAGCTGACAGGCTTTTCAGATCTCAGGGAAAAAAACATCCGTTTGTGTTAAGCGTGCACATTATCTCTCCAGTGAACACAGGGGCAAATCTCAAGGATATGTCAGAAGTATCCCAAGAATCTTTTTAGCAAAAATTTAGATATTCACATAGAAGTCCAGCTCTGCATGAAGCAGACAGGAAACAACCTAATACACTCCATATTAAAAAAAAGCTGAATTTTAACTACTTTGTTGAAGAAAATAGTTTGATATACAATGTTTTTATATTAGATTCAACTTTGCCAGTGTGATTGTACACAATGATCTGCCCAGGGATTGAACCGATGATCTTCTGATCACAAGACCGGATTCCTAACCACCAGACCACAGCTACCCTATAGTATAGTACAGGGGTGGCTAACCCTCGTCCTGGAGAGCCGCATTCCTGCCCAGTTTGGTGATCATACACACCTGATTCAACTCAGCAGGCAATTAGCAGGTTTAATTGTAGTATCAGAGCAGTGACATCACCAAACTGGGCAGGAATGCGGCTCTCCAGGACCAGGGTTGGCCACCCCTGGTATAGTATGTAACACTAACCACACATTTTGTGCATGTTTGAAAATTTGGCAGAAGAAAATGTGAATTAAGTCGTGTTTCCATTCACTACAATTAGGTAAAAAATGATGATGTAAAAGGACTTGGTGGAAATTATAGTTTTATATGGCTGCTGTTTGAGCAAGAGATGCAAAGAGTACTGTACTGTACAGTTCTGGTCATGGAGAGATTTAACCCAGTATTTTCTCAGAGCACAGTTCTCTTAATGGTTATTTATCATCTCTACATGGTTGTGTTACTGCAGCTCAGAGGTGCTGACAGGATAAATTTTTGTTTTTTTAATTCAGGTACATTTCATTGTTGTTTTCTGTCCAGTATGGTGTTTAAATTTCTTTCACTGATCAAGTGACCAAATTAGAGTACTAAATAAAGGGTTAGATTAGGGTTAGGTTATGGTTGGATTAGGTTAATTTAGCATTTGGATTAGGGTAGATTAGGGTTAGGACAGGATAGGTTAGTGTTTGGTTAGATTAGGTTAGTGATAAGGTTATGATTAGGTTAGAGTTTAGCCTGTTCAATTCTAAATGTGAGCGAAATTAAAAATATCATTTACAATGAATTTAGACTGTTTTTAGTTTATAAAACCATATATAAGTTCTAAGTGGGCTTCAGGAAAGACACAAAATGAATCAAAAATACAGGATATGAGCTCTTAAAGCTTTGGAGTGATGTGATAAAAGTTTATGTTTTATGTTTCCCTAAAGATACTTTGAGTAGAAAATATACAATTGAAACACATCTGAAGGATGCTTTTGGGAACTGAAATAATCCAAATATTCCTTCTAGGAAGCTTTTTGAATATACTACAAAAGGGCAAGAGAGGTATGAATGCCATCCAGTTCTCTCTGAATTCTCATTCCAAAGCCATTATGTAATGTTCTGCTTATATTTCTTAGTGTTAGAGAAAAGGCATCAGTTACTGGAGTCCTTATTCTAATTGAACGTCAGCACTATTGGCTGTGGCCTGAGAGAGCTGTCACTGTCCCAAATCATTTACCTTCGACTGACCAGCTTGATGACCCTTAAAACAAACCTATGACTGACTGATGCACAAAGGTCAAGACCCTTATCTTCACCCTACTGAAGAAGTGACAGGAGGTTCAGCCTCACGCAAGGTTAGCTGGCTGAGACAGACAGCATGTGGCAGGGTTTTGGCATACATGACCTTCCTGTGACCTCCATATAACTCAAAGACTTGACCGATATGACCTCCTCACTATGCTAATAATAACACAAATGTGTCAGTGGGCACTTTCCCCACAGGATTTACAAGTGTGGATCCCCTAAAATCAGCTTAAAAGAGCCTGTTGTACCCAATTAGCCCGAGCTCTGACTTTACACTTTCTGAGGTGAGATACTGCTAATGGTTTCTGCTCTGGGCATATTCCTGTATTTGTTAAAAAGTCCATGATGTACTTGGTGTTTTTACTGAAATGACTGAGCAGAGTAATAAATATGACCTTCAACTTATTTGTCTTATTTGTCAACTTATAATTTCCACATCGGTGCAAACAATCAACCACTTAACTAACACCACATCCTGGTATCTACACTCATTGTCCATTTGAGCTCCACTGAGCATACAGGTGCACTTTGTAGTTCTACATTTACAGACTGTAGTCCATCTGTTTCTCTGTATACTTTGTTAGCCTCCTTTCACCTGTTCTTCAATGGTCACACCACACAAAGGACCACCACAGAGCAGGTATTATATGGTAAGATCATTCTCTCCAATGGCGGTGGAGTTTTAGTGTCTGTTGGTATAAGTGGATGAACAGCATGTTGCATGAGACAGGATTTTCTTATATGAAACTCAGAAACCAACATATCAAATCCCAAAACAACATGAAGACTTCCACCGCAACCCTTCCAGTTGAACTGATCTTTATTTGTGCCCTGAAAGGAAAATGTTGTGAATGGTTTTATTCCTGTCTCTCTCAGACAGTGAGCTCTCAGAAGCTCTAAGCTTCAGCCTTCATCTCATCGCCTTTTGTCAATCATCCAAAATGTCAGAGCACAGAGGACTCCACAGTGATGAATTGAAAATGCTATTTCAGGCCATTTTTTTCTCTTTTTTTTAGCACATAATGTTCTTCCCTTTGGGGGAATGCTTTCATTAATCTACAGTGCAGGAAAATAAATAGCAAATGGTTAGAGGAACATTACCACTGGTGATTTTTACATGTTCATATGTAGCTTTTTGATGGAGATTTTGTCTGAAGGGCATGAAGTTGATTGATATGCTGTGTATGGTGATGCAATTTATATAACAACAATTCAAAGAAAGCAGTGTCCAGTCTTTAAGGTATAAATGGTGTGTTGATGTGAATGGCACTTTCTATGGGCTCTCATCCTTGGCTTGGGTGACAATAATAATAATAATAATAATAAATAATATGTTACACTTATATAGCGCCTTTCACAAACCCAAGAACACTGTACAATCAGTGGGGGGAGAAAAATAAAATAAAAATAAGTAAAAAAAAAAAAAATTCACCAAACCAATGGGAAGGGGGGGGATTAAAGAGAATGAAAAGTGGTAGAGAAAAGGTAAGTTTTTAGGTTAGTTTTAAACATAGGAAGAGAGGGAGATAGTCTAAGAGAGAGAGGCAAGGCATTCCAGAGGGTAGGGGCAGAAACACTAAAGGACCTGCCACCCATAGTGGACAATCTAAACCTTGGAACAGACAGAAGAGCAGAATCAGAGGACCTAAGTGAGCGTGGAGGAACATAAGGCTGCAAGAGAGCAGAAAAGTAGGATGGAGCTAAACCATGCAATGCCTTATAAGTGAGTATAAGGATTTTGTATCGGATGAGGACAGAGACAGGTAGCCAGTGAAGCTGATGGAGAGCAGGGGTGATGTGAGCAGATTTTTTAGACTGGACTAAGATTCTGGCAGCAGAGTTCTGAATATATTGAAGAGGACAAAGAGTCTAGCGAGACATTGTGGCATGGCATGGGCTGTTTTAGGTGACAGAAGCTGACTACAATGCAGCAGAGCACTCTGTAGCACACGCCAGAGTCATTGTTCCTCTTTGGCATCAGTGGTCAGTGGGGCAGCACTGTTATGCTGTTGGGAGGTACTCAATGTCCATTCTGAGTACACCTTCATTACAGCTGCTCTGGATCACACAGCAAGCTTAGTATACACTGTATGTATTTCTATCAGTCACCATTAGCTCTTTAGCAGTTTGTGCTACAGTAGATCTTCTGTTGGCTCAGACTATAGAGGCTTGCTTTTATTTACTACACTCATCAGTGAGGATTGGGCACTCATGACCCCGTTGCTGGTTTACTACTGGTCCTTTGGTTTTACACCCCTGGCCAAATGAAACAAATTAAACCCCTACATGGAACAAATTAAGATACCTTACCAAAAAAAAAGTATACGTCAAGTACAAGTTGTTAAGTATACTTAAGTATAATAAAAGTATTTACCCAAGTGTACTTTTATTTAGCTAAGTACACTACAAGTATACTTACTTGGGACTAAATTGGCCCACTTTAAGTTCAAGTACATAAAAAGTAAACTGGAAGGATACTCTATAATTTTATAATTTTACTCTAATTATAGAGCATCCTTCTAGTTTACTTTTTATGTACTTGAACTTAAAGTGTTCCAGTTTAGTCCTAAGTAAGTACAGTGGTAACCCTACTTACGAGCCTTCCTACTAACGAGTATTCCAGGTAACGAGTCGAGATCTCGGAAAAAATTTTTTTCCAGCTAACGAGTAAAATTCCAGGTAACGAGTAGCGTAAATTTCTTCAAGTATGCCAACCGCTAGGGGCGCTGCGGTCATAGCATCTCCTAGATGCTACCGTAGAAGAAGAGGTCAGTCAATACCTTTGACTGCTGTCCAGTGAAAGTGAAAGTGCTAGTGAAAGTGACACAAAGAAAGCAAAAGGTAGTGAACAAGAAAGTTAGATACATTTTACTTTTACTTTTCATATGATAAGTGTAACCATGCAGCCGCCAGCCTACACGAGCGCCGTCTGTCTCCCTCTCATTAGCAGCCAGCCAGAGTGTCGTCGTCATCACGTTTATGTTTTAAAAACCCATATAAACACATTATTTAGCATATTAAAGTATACTGTATATTGGCCGGCTGACACGTATTAAACTCGTAAGTAGGGTTACTACTGTATACTTGTAGTGTACTTGCTAAATAAAAGTACACTTTAGGGAAATACTTTTATTATATTTAATAACATGTACTCGACATATACTTTTTTGGTAAGGGATATCATATGCATTTTAGTGCTCTGTTTATATTCATTTTCTAAAATGAAAAAAATAGCATATACAATAATTCATGTGCCATATCGTTTGTGCAGACAATACTTATGTTCTTTTGTCATTACATTTTATTTTTTACAAAATGTTAAATGCACACTGCTGCAAAGCTACTGAGTTAACAACCTCATCTGGATCATTTCCACAACCCACTATTCAGAACACATGAGGGGTTAAATTGACCAAGCATTGCTGGGATATGAGTAGCCCAACAGGGCGGGTCATTAGACTATATGGGATTACTTTGACCCAGTGCTGGGTTGTTTTCTCAGGTTACTGCCTGTGAGTTACTCTGTTTTGTTTTGGTTCTGCTTAAGAAAAGTAGTAAAAATGTGTATATTTTATAGTTATTTATGTCGCTGATGACTGTTCCGCTGCTTGTTCTCATTTCTAATTGGCTTCTACAGATACAGTTAATTGATGTTGTCTCATTGGCTGGGTTGATATTATGACAGTCACTAACCCAGCACTAGAAGAACTATCCAGCACTCCAACACAAAATGTCTATAGATGATGGCTTAACATGGAGCTTAAACAGGCCCTTTTACATAAACTCTACATGTTAGCAGTGTATGTTACTAATTGTATTAAAATTCCACAGCTTCTACTTGCTTCTAATCACTATAACACATCTTTACTATTCATTTGCACAGAATCACAGCTCTTTTGGGTTAGTTGCTGGTGTATCTGCTTCATTACAACATGAACCAGAATCTGATCAATGCCATTTCAATAATTAGCTCTATTCAGCTGTTATTTCCTGCCCTGAATGGCTGGTTATGAAAGCGCTCTCAGCACATCAGTGTCCTTCAGCAGGGAGGAGGCAATCATTTAGGGACATGGGGCTCATTGTGTGTGGATGACATTTCGTGACTTCCACTTTCTGTCCCTGCTGCGTCAGTCCTTGGCTGCAGTTCTGCGTCCACTGCATGTTTAGATCAGGTGGGGAATGTGGCGGGTCATGGCAGGTCTCTGTCCTGTGAAAGCACACACTGAACACAGATAAGCTTTCAGGTGAATGCCAATTCCACTGTTGCATGCACTTGGTGGGCTTCATCAGTGGTCTCAGAGCCTGTCTCCAAGTGAGCCAGCATCCAGATGGCAAATAAACCAGTGGGGGAACACAGTGCTCTCCCAAGCAGGACTGGCTATTCTGTTTGGACTGGATGCTTATTATTATTATAACCAGAGATTACATAAAATGAGGACACTCATCAGTGGTTGAAATATGAATGGGACAACAATCAATATGGCGACTGCAGTTCAGAATATTTTTATTCATATCTTTACAACATATTTTCTTCTCCATGATGCGCATTTATGATGTTTGTATAGTTTTATGTACTAAATAACACGTTTACAAGATAGGGATGATCATCACTGAGACCAATGTGATACGTGATTCAATGCATTAAAGAGTAATAAGTATGGACTTAAAAAAATATTGATACATTTTTGTAACACAATTTTATGTTTTGTGACACTCTATCAATACTCACAAACACAGCTTTGATTTTTTTCAATAGTTTACATGTAAATATTGGTACCAGTGGTGATGTTATATTGTGTCTAAACCCCCGACCACTAGAGAGCAGTGTTATAATCTTTTAGCATTAGCAAACCTAGCTGACTAATAATATTACCACCAATGACTGAAAATGTAATATACCGCTTTGCTTACAGCATCACAATATTTTGCAGTATACTGAATTGTAACCGATGTATCATGATACACATATTTTTTTCCTGGATATTGCCAACACAATGTAGACAAGAAGCAACAACTAATGTGTATATCCTATTGCACTGAAGTGCAATTAATCTCAGTTTCATTTAACACAATGTAGTTCACCTCTCAGCACCTCACTTGGGTTTGAGTCCTCATTTGGGTTGAGATTCCATGTTCTCCCTGTGTCTGTGTGGGTTTCCTCCATGGTCTCCAATTTCCTCCCACAGTCCATAAACATGGAGGTCAGGTATTGAACTAACTAGGATTAGGTCATAAACATAGCATTAGTTGCTGATATGGTGTTAAACAATAAACATTTATTGTGACACAAAAGAATACAATGCAATTCACTAACAAAGAGATTTGTAGACATTTTTAGAAAGATGTAGCCCTTCCTCCTCCAAGATGAGCTGGACGTGGACGTGGCTGAGAATTGTCCACTTGGCAGCAGTACAGAGGAGTGAATGTGCTTAAGAAACGAGGGCAGTAATCAATCTAAATCTAAAATTATAGGTGACATATTTGAATAATAAAGCTAAAGGACCTCTACTGTTCATTATATATAAATCAATGTAATTTTACAGATGCACAGATATTAGAAATAATCCATCACGAGGGCCCTGAGTGGCTCAGCAGGCTAAGACGCTGACACTATGACCAGAGGATCGTGAGTTTGAATCCCGGTCATGCTGTTTGCCAACAACAGCCCGGGCCCAAGAGAGCAAAAATTGGCAGTGCTCTCTCTGGATGTGTAGATGGCGCTCTCTCTCTCCCTATCACTCACACATTGCAATGTCTGCTGGCTCAGGCGTCTATTGATTGGTCCATTCAGAGCTGGGAGTCCTGCGCTTTCCTCCGAGTGCGTTGGCTCCCCAGTGATGGTGTATCAGTGGTAGTTTGAAAAGAGGTGGTGGCTGCATCACACGCAACGGAGGAAGCTTGTGCTTGTCTTCAAGCTCCTAGAGTCAGGGACAGTGTAAAGTGATGGGGAGAGTCCTAACGGAGGGGATGGGCTAATTGGCTACTACTACATTGGGAAGGGGACAAAAATGGGCAAAAACTTAGAAATAAAATTATATATATATATAAAAGAAATGATCCATCCCAAATTGTATCTAGTACACAGTTTTTAATCGAGGCCGTCACATGATTAACTGTTTTGAGAGATGACTTCTCTTTATGTCTTAAAATGTATTTGTGACTGTGCCTTTAAGACTGTTTTATATAAATGATCTTTGTTTTATGTAAATTATGTTCAGGTGGCTTGTATTGTGCCTCAAAAAGCAGTTCAGGATGCAACACTTAAGGATGGAAGGGGCGGGGCTACACTCTTAAGGCCAAATAGGTGGGTATATGTAAATAAAGGTTTCTGTGACATCACAAAAACAGGACATGTGAGATGGGCTACGTTTACAGACTGTATGGACTGAGGAGTGAACAAGGTTTACCAACCACGTTTAAAAAGGAAAGGAATGTGAAGGTTTTCTATGATATGAACCCTTTAAACTCTGAGTATACAGATGGATCCTGGCCACGTTGAAAGCTGAACATTGTTGAAAGAGGAAATATGTTTAGCTTTCAAGAGGGATGCGCTACGAGTCCAAGAAAGGGAGAACGTCTCCAAAAGAAAAAGGCCAAAAGCCAACAGCAGAAGCAGACTGTTAGAGCAGCAAAGCTGGTCCATGGACAGTGACATGGCTCTGGTCTGAGTGCTGCCATAAGCAGCTTGTGTTCAGCACTATATCTCAGACACTTCACTGTGCCCCAGTAGAGCTCAGAGAGCACACAGTTAAACCTCTACAGTTTCATCAGCTTTTAACATTATGGCCCATTAGAAATGAAGTGCTGAGGACCATTCAGTCTACACACTCTGTCTAATTCACTCTGACAAGGCCGTTTCAGGAATGAGAGTGAAGAAAAATAGTTCTAATAGCAGTTTCATAGGAATGTGTTTATCTTCTCGGTCTAAATCGCCTTGATATTTATACAAAGTCTGTATTTACACTATCACTCCAAAGTTTGGGGTCACACATTACATTAGACATTTTCTATGACATCACATCATTTTATTTCAAAAGAAAATTCTTGAAGCTACTGGGAGGTTATGATAAACACAAATGCTGCTGCTGCTCCACACACTCAATTCTCTATGGTAGAAGTGTGATTCATGACAGTGTGGCCATTTTTTAACTCAGTTTTGGTGATGTTGACAGTGAGTTTTTAAGCTTCAGCACACATGTTTACACTGGAAGTTCATCACGTACTTTAGTTTGTGTAAGGCATCGTGGGATGTAGGAATAACAGAACAAATAAATTTATCTGGAGCATGTAAACATAGCCACAGTTATCTTAACGGAACAACTGAGGTGTTAAAGATAATTTTTCTTTCATATGGGACTTGAAATGTTGCTACAGTGACATCAAAGTAACATCTTACTATGTCTGCCTACTGATAGCATCGTAACATTTAAATGGTGTTCCATATTTTTATTCATTTAGATTTTTGGAACAGACTCTTTTTGCTGTCTTTATATCATTGTCGGAATGTTGTCAGACCATGTGGAGGAATTATGTTTCATACATTGTTGGCAACCAAAACAACACATTGTCAGAAAGTTGTCACAATATAAGTGCATTTCAGTGTAGCTTAAGTTCACACAATCTCATTTCACATATTGACATACAACTTTTCTTTTTAAATAGTACCTGCAAAATATAACAAATCCTCTGAAGTTAAGCAAGTTTGGGTCTGGTTAGTAATGAGCTACTGCAGCTGCTGGAAGTGGTGTACGTGGACAACAGAAGGCACTAGCCCTGTGTTCTGTATTGATGCCAATGCCCCAGTTCACTGTACCATATAAAGGACATCTTTCAGATGAGACGTAAAACTGAGTTTATCATTTTCTGAGTTTAGAAAATCCTCTAAAAGAGTAAGGGTGTTGCTCCAGTGTCAAACTGTCCAAATATCACGCTCTTAATCATCTTCATCTTCAAAAACTGGATCAGTCTTTCCTCACCTCTCTGGATAATGTGTGGTGAAAGATCTGGTGGACTGGCTGCTGTCATATCATCTAGATGACCATTGATGGTTGTTGAGGTCGCTCTCTAATGTCCGCCCCAAATGTCAAATCTTTGAGTGTTTAGAAAAGTGCTTTAGAAATGGAACTGTGAGTTTCTTTCTCATATAAAAATCATTTAATCTCCATTTCATTTTCTTGTTAAAACCACTGATGTAGATCTTACTCATTATTGCACATTCTTGATTTTTTTTTTGCCTTTAACTAGCAAATCAGTCTTCCAGGCGACATTGATGGAAGTCAGCACACTATGACTGGAACCAATACCTGGAGTCCATTTGTTCAAAGTGTAATTCCTTCCCAACATAAGGGAAATTTCCAAAGAAGCTCACTTCTGTATCTCATCGTGCCATCTGGAGTGCATATTGAGTGTAAAAGAAAAGCTGATATCAACACTCCAGACCCCTCTCCCTCTCTCTCTCTCTCTCTCTCTCTCTCTCTCTCTCTCTCTCCCTCTCTCTCTCTCACTTCCTGACAGAGTGCTGCTAAGCTGAGGTGGAGAAAATTATTTTTCACATGTCAGGGTAAAGCGTCAATAGGCTTTCACTGCATTCCATGTGCTGTCGCGTGGTGTAAGAGCAGAGAGTATCCTGCTGAGAACGCTGTTCTTTGTATTTTAACCTGAGAGGTGACTGATCTCATGTGGAAAGGCAGCAGCTTACAGCCACACTTGAAGTCTGTCAAATTTCACAAATTTCAGCCTGGATAACAGCTCTTGTTATCAATGGTTTGTATCATCAGTGGATATGTTATCAGTGAAGATTTAATGGTGGAGTTCTGTGCTGTCAAACTGCACCCAAAATGGAGAGATGTTATCCCGTAAAGTGGTACAGTGTTGTTTAAGGCCTGAGGCAAATAATTAAAGTATTAAAGTCTTAGAAGTTGGCGGCTATTATTTTCATTACATATTTTTCACAAAATATGGCAAAATTCTTTTACAACAAAGCAACACTGAATGCACCACAATTGTAACTACATGTGCAATTTTATATATTTAAACTCTTTCACAGTGTTTAATATTCACACCCTGGGAGTCAGGGGCATTACAAATGATTGAGAGAGACATAGCGGATGGGTGGGTCGATTGGCTATCACTGGACAACTACTATTACACACACATGGTTGTTAGTTGAGTTCAGGTATTGGCTGCTCTACCCACCTCTACTGAAGGTTAATAAGAAAACACTCTGAGCATTATTCAGTCTCTTCACAAATCCCAGAATGCACCGCGCAACCGGCAACATCCGGTTCACCATTTTCTCTTGTTTATGTCTGTGCCAGCTACGCTACATTATATTTTTTTGTATAATAGACGTATATCAATGTTTTCGATCATCTACAGTGCATTCATAAATGAATGGTTTGTTTCAACATTTGTCACATACATCGCATCGACCGTGTCTGTATTTGTTCTCTTTTACCACTTGGCCTACAACGGCCAACGCGCCACGTAAGACCCTAAAC
>BRDA01028224.1:0-18069 GCA_036984385.1 Crenuchus spilurus | reverse complement strand
GTTTAGTAACAAAGGCAGCTGCACCAATCTTATCAATACAGTCATCTACTCGTGGAAGAGGATACGAATCAGACACGGTTCGTAAAACCATTCTCAAGGAGATATTCTACCTCTTTTCTCATGAATGCTCTCTTCCTAGCATTAACGCAGTATGGATGTTGTTTTACTGGCTTGGTAGCTGTAACTTTAATGTCATGAGTGATTGCCATAGTCTGAGAAGGTATATCATTGAATAAGACAGTGTACTCCTGGACTAAATCTAAAATATCAGACCTTTGTTCATCAGTTAAATAAGACAATTCAGAAGGTAGGTCTACCAGTGCTCAAGAATTGCATAACTGAGCTGTTACAACTGAAGGAGTATACATCCGAGGATCCTCCTCCTCTTCTACATCAGGATCTGGAGAACTCACCATAGCAACAGAGGACTGGACAGGTACCTCAACTGGGTTTTCTCTAGACAGATAAGCCTTTAACATATTCACATGACATAGTCTAGTACCACTTCTACGATCAGGGGTGTGGAGTACATAATTGGTGTCACTCAACTTGTCCTTTACCACATATGGGCCAGTAAACTGCACAGACAAACATGAACCAGGGACTGGTAATAAAACCAACACTTGGTCTCCTGGCTTAAACTCACGGTGTACAGCCTTTTTGTCATAGACATGTTTCATATGTGTTTGTGCTTTCTGTAAACATGTTTTTGCTATTTCCCAGGCTTTATGTAGTCGGCTACGAACAGAAGTCACAACCTCTAAGACAGACTTCTTAACAGTCTCAGAAGGGTCTGACACAAGGGACTCCTGTAACAACTTAAGGGGCCCACGTACCGTGTGGCCAAACACTAAATCAGCAGGACTAAACACGCACAGCTTCACGAAATGCAAATAAAACAAAAGGGAGTCCTTCATCCAAATCCTTTTGATTTTCACAACAAAATCGCCGTAATGCAGATTTTAAAGACTGGTGAAACCTCTCAAGTGCCTCTTGAGACTCAGGATGGTATGGACTGGACATAACATGTGAAACCTTTAACAGTTTCATGACTTCTCGGAACATCTTAGAAGTGAAGTTAGACCCTTGGTCAGTTTGTATCTCCTTTGGTAAACCAAACAGAGAGAAAAACTTAAGCAAAGCCCGAACAACTAGTGGAGCAGTGATTCGTCGAAGAGGGACAGCTTCAGGAAAGCACGTGGCTGTACACATGATGGTTAGAAGAACCTGATGTCCTGATTTTGTCTTTGGCAGAGGGCCAACACAGTCAAGCAGCACACGTTCAAAAGGTTCATGTAGGACAGGAATGGGACGAAGTGGGGCCGGAGCAAGCACCTGGTTAGGTTTACCAGTGGTCTGACACACGTGACACGTTCTGCAACAATCCACCACATCTTTCTTTAATGCAGGCCAAAATAAACACTTTAAAACACGATCATAGGTTTTTGTAACACCCAAATGACCAGACCACGGGTTATCATGTGCAAGATTTAAAACATGTTGTCTATAAGCGACGGGTGTCACAATCTAACAGTGTGGAACTCAGGACTTTTTCTACTCGTCCACCGACGCATAAGTAAGCCCTGGTCAATGTAAAACACCACAGGACCATCCTTAGGTACATTATCCATGGACACTTTCTTGAAATACTGACTCAGAAGGATCCATTTGTTGAGCCTTCATAAGCTGACTACGACCAATTCCTAAGTCTAAAACCCCAGAGGAGTCTATCTTCTCAGATGACTGCTTAACTTTTACAACATTTTCAGGTCCAGCTAGCTGCTTCTTTGATTCTGGAGCTGCAAGAAATGTGTCTGAGAGATCCACAACATCACTAAACTGACGTGCCTGAGCACGAGTAACTGCACAAGCAGGGAACACAGGGTCATTTTCACCAGTATTTTGCATGACTGGAGAAGCTAGCACTTCTAATATGGGAAACACTTTACCCCCAGCAAGGTCATTTCCCAGTAGCACATCAATGCCATCCACAGGGAGAACATCACACACAGCCATTTTACAAACACCAGTTACCAAGTCAGAAGTTAGCTGTACTTCATGCAGAGGGACCTTTAAATAACACTCACCCAAGCCTTTACATACCACATGGGTACCACAAAACGACTGATCTGAGAAAGATAACACATTAGACGAAATGAAAGACTGGGCAGCACCAGTATCTCTCAGTATTCTGACAGGGACTGAGTCATCATCAGATACTAACTTAACAATACCCTGCCGCACAAACGGACGAAATGCAGGATCAAGACTAATGGGATCATTCTCTAACCATAAGACCAGAGTCGCTAACAAATGCTACGCTTTTCTTTGGAGTGCTAGGAGCGTTATTTTGCCTTTCTAACTTCCGTTTTAATGACAAGCAATCATGTGCAATGTGGCCACGTTTATGACAATAGTAACACTCCGGGGCTAGTAAGGAGCGAGGAGACAATCCAGCACCTCCAGAGGAAGTTACAGCAGGCTCACGCTTTTGAATGGGTCACTCAGACCTAAAACTTTGCTTGTGAGTCAGCACAAACTCATCTGCTAAGACAGCAGCCTGAGACACAGTAGTGACAGAGCGCTCATTTAAATACACCACAACCCGATCTGGAAGACAGTTCTTAAATTCTTCCAACAATATCAACTCACGCAGTGTTTCATAGTCATTCACTCGAGTAGCATTACACCACTTATCAAATAGAATACTCTTCTCTCTAACAAACTCAACGTGTATGCGTGTGGGCTGTTTCTTTAGGCTTCTAAACCGCTGCAAATAAGCCTCTGGGACCAACTCATATGCATGTAATATAGCTGCTTTAACAACATCATATTTCATGCTATCCTGAAGTGATAAGCTAGAACACATTTCTTGTGCTTTTCCAACCAACTTACATTGTAGTCCATACCTCCGTAGGCCAACCCAACGTCACTGCTAATCTTTCAAACACACTAAAGTAGGTGTCCACTTCAGTTTCACGGAACAAAGGAACCAAATTGATGTACTTACAAATGTCGAATACAGGCGCCGGATGAGCAACAGCAGCAGATACAAGCGGTGTAGGAACGCTAGGGCGGAAGACCGATGTAGTAAGACTGAAAGTAGGAGGTGGGATGGGTCCAAATGGACCTTGAGCGGAAGTGACAGACTTGGGCTGAGCAGACGTCAGTTCCAGCATACATAACTCCAACTCACGCAGGTGTACTTCCTTTTCCAATTCCAGCTTTCTCACAGCTAGATCAAAATCACGTTGTCTAACATCAGCTCGCTCTTTAGCCTCTAGCTGAAGGTGAGCTAAAAGCAAATCTACTGGATCACCTGCTAAACACAAAGGAGATTCTCCCCCAATGGGGGTGTCTGGAACATAAGGAGGCATAACAGCCCTTACTGCTGATGCCATCAAACCCACGACCTCAGGCGCCTCCACATCATCCATTCCATCTCTATATCTGGAATGGACGGTGACCCACCCGATGCCGCACCTCCAACAGGCGTGACCTCACGACCACTAGTATCTACTACTGGTTGCACGTCCAAAATGCCTAACTCTGTCAAATGACTAATAACACAAGTACGTATGTCTGTTTTTAACATAGCCCTTGTAACAGGAATACTGAAGTGTCCAGCTACCAATAACAAATCATCCTTCCTGCAAAGCTCCAAGTCATTAACCGTAGGTGCTGACAAAAACTCCTATAAGTGAAACTGTGACATTATGCTGTGTTCAAATACATGTACAGACTACAAACCACTACTGAACTACTAAAACACACTACAACCACCATATTAACTGAGCTACACCAAATGTGGTTATCACATATACACACCAACCGCATTTAATGTCCAAAGACAAAAAAACAGTACATAAAAACATACAAATAAGACATGATTTAAAATAAGCTCTGTACTGACTTTGTTGTATGTACTGCTGTTGTTAGTGATGAAGCATGTGCACACATTTGAATTATATTTCTGTTCATGTATTTGCTCATAGTGGTAGTTTGTGGAACAAAACTACTTTCTGTATATATTACATTCATATTTAACACAATTAACAAGTTATGTAAAATAAAATGCAGAACTATCAAAGGTTGTAAAATGTTAATATTTTTAACGTTTTAAACTACTTTTATCTCAAAAATGTTCTTTCTGCATGTGTGTTCTCAGGTTCAAGAACTTCACCATGGTCTTGTAGCATTTTGCTGTGAACTGAAGAACAAGGATGGACAGTTGGACACTGAACAGTTGGACAGTCTGGAGCTAAAGAAAAGTCTCAGTCAGGCCCAGGAACAACTGCAGGAAAAGAGACAGAGTCTTCAAGCTCTGCAAGACAGCCTTAGTATTGTGCCAGTACAGACAAACAAGTACGCACAGCTACAATTTAAAAATGTTATTGTTGTTGTAGTACATTAAATATATAGTGTATACACCAACTTGCAGGTATGAGGTACTTTTCTTAAAAGTTTATTTCCTTAAATGTTCTCAAGAATAAAACTTATTTATTATTATTATTAAGTATGGTAAGAAAAATTTTAAGATCATTCTTAAGATGCAATTTCAAATATTCTTATATTTAAGTAATTTTAATAAAAATAAAGTAAAAAAAAAAAAAAAAAAAGAGGACGTGTCCCCCTCACATTTAAATAATATTTGTATGGACCCCCGCCTCCACACAGAGACACAAATTTACCATTAAATATTTGTTCACCTAGCAGTTTCTATTGCTTTGAGAAATAATCAATTTCATTTGATTGCTAGGAGAATACCACTACAGGTTTTCCTGGTTACCACACTACATGCAGCATAAAAAATGAAGTGTATTGTCAGTATGTTTTATATTGTTTTTTTCTTTTCTTTTCTTTTTTAATACACATTTAAGAAGGTTTTTTCCATGCTACAACTCTGCAGAGATTAGTACTTTGTTTTGTATTCACTCCCAGTCAACTCAACTCTCCTCCCACTCCAGTCCAATCTCCTTCCACTCTACTCCACTCAACTCCCACTCCACTCAACTCTCCTCCCACTCCAGTCCAATTTCCTCCCACTCCACTCCACTAAACTCTCCTCCCACTCCACTCTGATCTCTTCCCACTCCACTCTAATCTCCTCCCACTCCACTCAACTCCCACTCCACTCTGATCTCCTCCCACTCCACTCAACTCTCAGTCAACTCAACTCTCCTCCCACTCCACTCAACTCATCTCCCACTCTACTCTGATCTCCTCCCACTCCACTCTGATCTTCTCCCACTCTATTTCAATCTTCTCCCACTCCACTCAACTCCCATTCCACGTAACTCTCCTCCCTCTCTACTCCAATCTCCTCCCACCCCACTGCAATCTCCTCCTGGACAACTCCAATCTCCTCCCAGTCAACTCAACTCTCCTCCCACTCCACTTCAGATGTTTGATTCCCAGCCCTCCCTCTCTTTGGGTTAGACCCACATTCTTCATTCTTGCAGTATGTTTACCTCATATAGTTTGGCACATCTGACCATGTTGCTTAATAAACATGAAAAAAGTACTTTAAAAAGGATGTTAGGCAATATTCAATTAAAGCAGAATAATCATTAGGTTATAAGATTTTAAACAACAAAACAATTGTTTTTCTACTGTGCGTCATGCAGGGAAGTAGTAAATATAGTAAAATAGTAAATAGTAGTAACCGCGACCCTGATAAGGATTAAGCAGGTGTGACAATGAATGAATGAATGAATGAATGAATGAATGAATGAGTAAATAATAGTAAATAAGTTACTTCACTAACTGTTCAGCACTGCTCACATGCTCTGGTACTCAGGCATGTAGTCATAGATGTCATGGTAATTATTTGTGAAGGGGACGTGTCCCCCTCACATTTAAATACTTGTAATATTTGTTTGGACCCCGCCTCCACACACACACACAAATTTACCATAAAATATTTGTTCACGCAGCAGTTTTCATTGCTTGGAGAAAGAATCCATTTCACTTGATTGCTACTAGAATATCACTACAGGACATGCAGCATAACACCACATGCAGCATAAAAAATGAAATGAATTGTCAGTGCATGCAGCTCAAAACTTGGAATAGGTGACATCAGTTCCATTGACATCTCACAATGTCCAGCTTTTGCTAAAACCTTATTTTTTTACACCCCCTCAAAGTTAGCCCTAGGCCATATTAAATTACTGCTCAACTAAACAAGTAAACAAAGAGGAAACTACTTTACTTTAATTAATAGTAGGCTAGTACAGATTGACGTTCTTGAATGACAATGAATTGTTTGCAATAACTGATTCCTCCAGAGACAATGGACATTGCGAGTTTCTTTACAAAGTAAAGAAATAAGTAAAGAAAGTAAGTCAGAAGTTCCACACAGGACAGTTTATTTACAGTTAGTGCAGTTAGCTGGCTAGTCAAGGTTAAGTGATCATCAGCTAACTTAATGTGAAGCTATCACTTCACCCAAATTCAGTGATGAATCTATCATTGAGTTTTTGAGAATCTATAATTTTCAACAGTTAAACCATATTGTAATGCCAAGAATGAGACCAAGTCCATTCTGACTTATTTCAGGTGGCAATAGAAAAAAACACTGCTTAATCCATCTCTCTTGACATAGGAGTTAGCGGCAGGTCAGCATGTAGTTACAGTGGAGAGAGTGCTGTTGCTGAGGTGAGTGATGATGGGTGCTGGGCAATTGTGAATGAAATCTAAAATGTAGACTCAAATCAGTACCGGTATTTATTTTGAGTGCATTATATTCAGCTGTGTGCTGTTGACTAAAAACATCAACATGTACAGAAGGGACAATGACAGTTTAAATATATATATATAAGCCTATAAAATAATTTTACAAAATTAGAAACATATCATACACATATGTTAGTCGTGGTCTGGTGGTTAGGGATTTGGTCTTGTGACTGGAAGGTTGCTGGATTGATGCCCGAGCATGTTATGACTGAAGTGCAAGGGACCTAACCCAAACTGCTCCCCAGGCACCATAGATAGGGCTGCCCACCACTTCGGGCACATGTTCTTACCTAGTATGTTTACTACTGTGTGTGTTCACTGCACAGATGGATTAAATGTGGAGGTCAAATTCCATTGTGTGAAAATCACATTGGCAAAGTTTAATCTATTCTCATGAAGTCAAATGATGAATCCACCTTTTGCATCAACAGTTGGTAAATTGTCCATAATTATACATGAGTTTGTGATGTGTTGAGTTGAGTGACATAGGTAACTACCTAAAATTTTAATTCAGACTTAATATTGTTAAGATGTAATAAGAATGTGATGTAATGCAAATACTGAGGCTTAAAGGAATGTCAAGCAAAGTGTTCAGTAAGAGGCTTCACCAAAAATTTCCTGCTGATCCTCAACACCGTTGTCTCTGATTTGCTCTGACATTTTATAAACCACATGGTTTAGGCAAGTACTGATAAAAAGAGGGAAAAAAGTACAGTAATACATCATGTCCAGAAAGACAGTTTTATCTGATAAGCCACTTAACTTGAATCTGCATTATTGAGTGTTTCAAGACAACCACTTAAACATGTCAACTTTTCAAAAAATAACAAAAAATATCTTCTGTAACTCTGTCTGGGGTGTCCAAGTCCCTACCAACCCTCCTCTCCTTCACACCATCTTAAATTTTGAGACAGTCGTATTGTTGTTATTATTAAGTGCCATCAAGTCAATTCCATCTCTTGGCAACCACATGGATAGTGTTTCTTTAGGACATCTCATCTTCTGTTTGGGTCTTCAGGCCAAATAACTGATTTCTCTGATAATATCCATCGATCATTTTGTTGACTACCCTCTTCCTCTTTTACCTTCAACTGTTTCAACCATAGCTTTTCAATTTCACTGGTTCTTCTCATATTTCCAAAATATGAGAGCTTCAGTTTGGTTATCTGGGCTTTTTGGGAAAATGCTGTTTGATTTCATTCATTTATTTGTTTTATTCATTGTCTCACAAGGCTTTTGCAACAGTAAAGTTCAAAGGCATCAATATTTTTTCCCTTCCATAAAGAACCATACAGAAAGTCACAGCCTGGACATTTCTATACTTTGTTTTCCAGATCTTTTTCAGCTCTTTCTTCCTTCGTATCAACTGGAAATGAAAGGAGTCATATCAAAAGTTTCCAGACACACCCATGGTCTCGCTAGAAACACAAAACACATTATGCCATCTTGTGGACTAAGAAAGCATTCTATGAATAATATAGTGCCATCCTATGAATTTAACAAAGTCAATTAAAATAATACTAACTGAATAGTTAAATGTAGATACTTGGGTCTCTATGTATCAGTTCAGTATAATTATATAAGTAAAATAATTTCCTCAACCCAACACATATTTGCAACATTTACAATAATCTAGCACAGAACTACACTTTATAAAATAAATATGTTTGTGTGTTCTAGGCGGGCTGAGGTTTGGCTACTTGAGAAGATGAAACTCAACTGCCAGGTGTTTAAAGAGGAGATTGCACTGGTGCATCTCAATAGGTATATAGTTCACCTGCAAGCAGCAATGGAAGAAGCCCAGACCAAGGTAGGGAAAACCTTTAATAATTATTAATTTATATATGCATTATACATTTCAGTTATATTTAATACTTTATCTACTAAACAGGTTTTGTTTGATAGGTAAAATCACACTGATGAAGCAAGGTTCCACTCACAATAATTATTCCAATAAAGCAAGAAGATGTTAGGGCCCACAGATTTCAGTGATTTTTTCACTGAAAACTGATACTCACAAACAATATACATTGATGCCCTGTCCTGAGCCTAGTTATGATAGTGGCATATATGTAATTGAATTTTGTATTAAAATTTGTTTAGAGGCCTGGGTCACCTGAGGCTATCCAAACAGTTCCATATACTATATTGTTGATGTCTTTCAGTGTAAAAGCACACAAGTTCAGATGTTCAGTACATGCTAACCAGTTTCCTCCTCAAAACTTTCTTCCTGCCAAAGATAGAGTTGTGCTTATTGTGTTCAGTCATACAAGCTTTATTTATCCAGAGTTAGTCTAGCATATTCATATTCATAGTGCTTTGCATGGTTTGGCAGCTTCATCATGCACTGTAAAATCACAATGGCAGTACTTTAGTTGGTTAGTGTTTGCACAGTGACCACAATACAGCTCATTTTACCAAATCCAAGAAGTCATAAAAAACCTACAGTAGTCTAACCTTCTTGAGCACAAAGCTATCTGCCATCCCAAGCCTCCTTTCCCACCACCCTCCCTGATCTTTCTTTCATCCCTTTGGTGGAGGCATAACGAGGTGCCATGAAAGGACACACGCAGTCTGGACTTTGAAAAAAAATAGTTGTCACGTTGCTGCCCTCAGGCCACAGCATTCAGGTGCTGAGCTTGTGGGAAAAAGGCAGTGGTGCTGTTTATCATATGACCTAATCAGAGCCAAAGGCATGGGTCAGGGCATGGAGCAGCCTGGGAATTGCACTGGCTTGGCCCTAATAAGGAGCAGACTGCTGTTTATTTGCTTGAGATTATCCATCAATAAGGAAATATTTTATCAGTAATTGTAATGTTGGAATCCATTGCAGCTGTTGTGCATGAAGGAGAAATGGGGGAAAAGGAAAGAAGGAAAAGGTCTTGAGGTTCTAGCAACAACACTAAAAACAAATCTTGGCTATTATTTCATTTTTGCTCACTAGATTCTAGATACTTGTATTTCCACACAACAGCTTTGGTGGTTTTTGGGTAAAAGAAAAATGTGTGTTTACAAACAGAAAAGAAAACTGTGTGTGGAAAAAAATGCATTAGAAACCACATATGTTATACCATAAATTATTTTCTTAATCGTAAATGCAATTGAAATAATAAAGATAACAATCCCAATCCACACTCCTCAATTTGAACTGCTAATTACTACTACTACTACTACTACTAGTGATAATAATATATAATAAATAATAATAATAATAATAATACATGTATTATTATTATTATTATTATTATTATTATTATTATTACTACTATGTTTCCCCCCAGGCCATAGAGGTAGCTGTGGTTTCAGACACAGATTGGGTTTCACTATTCTTGTGTGGAAGGTGGTCAAGCCCATTATTATAACTGACAGCACACCACTTTTAACATTAGCATTGACCACATTTTGCTAACTGAGTCCCGGGAACCTTTCTTCTGAGAAATTCAATCCTGTAATCCTGGTCTTGGCAAACACAAACTCTACTATCATCAAGGAGCTTGTGTATTTCAATAGATATGTCCAAAGAAGGCTATTTTTTGAAGTTATTGTACTTTACGAAGCATGACATGGGTCAGCATGAGGTAAAAGACCACTTGCAGCTTTATATAACTTTCTGCCATGATTTCTCTATTCGGTTAGTATTTATTGCAGATAAGGGTGAGTTGATGTGGCAAAAATTTAACTTATTTGAGACATTTTGACAACACATGAAATGCAATGATGTTTTTTTTCTGAAACTGGTGAAACTGGAATGGCTAGACTGTCTATAAAAGGTTGTGAAAATGGTATACTGGACTCTGCTACTGCTTTCTTCAATGAATTTACTGTTGTTGTTATCTATAATTGGCCCGAAACTGTGTTAAAATCCATGCATTTCCATTCGGATTTTAAGAAGAGTATTTTTAATGTATTTATCAGAAATGTGTGGTATGTGTAATACTGTTCTGATATTCTATTTTGTAGTCAAACACATAAAATTCATATATATATATATATATATATATATATATATATATATATAAAATACGTATACAGTGGTACCTTGCGATAAGAGCAGACCAACATACAAAATTTTTTTAAGATATGAGCTGCGACTCCATCCATATTTTTGTTTGAGATTCAAGCTAAATTTCAAGATATGAGTGGCTGCTGTCCGTTGGTGCATTGGTGCAAAGGTCCAGTATGGGCAGCACAGCACCTGCATCTCATTCTTTCTCACGTGTTACCCTCAGAATCAAATCCAATCTCATGCGCTGTACTCCTTCTTGCATACTTTTTAGGAACGAAATTTATAGTAAAAATGTTTTAAACTCTTAAACCTATTTAATTTTAATAACATACATACAGTAATTATGTTAAATACTGTTAATATTATTTTGTGCGGGCGAAAGACGCAGGCACAGCCCGTCATTCACCTGCGCGTGCCAGCCCTGAACATCTTCGGCTTCTGAGTGAAAATTGTTTTGTACTGAACTGCAAAGAATGAACCATGGCATCCCATTCTTCAGCCAGTTGCTGAATTTCTTGGCAGCAGTCGGATGCTGAAGTGAAATGGAAGAAGAGAGATTTTACTGTACAGCGCGCACTATGCATCTACACAGTACCTCACGCATCGAATTCCCCACGAATTTAAAATGCTACACCGAGAATTCACCAAAAATTATTTTACATTAATATTTATTGAAATCTGAAATTGAAATATTTTGTTATGCATTGCTAAAGTGTATATATATATATATATATATATATATATATATATATATATATATATATATATATATATATGTGTGTGTGCGTGTGTGTGTGTGCGTGTGTGTGTGTGTGTGTGTGTGTGTGTGTGTCTTAAATCAAAACATGTCTTTTTGTCCATAATTTAGGATGGTTTGGGGATGTTTCATAGGGCTGGAACAGATTAAATCTATTTGTTAATTTAAATGGGAGAAATTAGTTTGATAAATGAGTTGACTGACTTACGAGCTCTGTTACAGAACAAATTAAACTAGTATCTCAAGGTACCACTGTAATTGTATTGAATAAATTGAAAAAGTCATTTTACAATGACAACAATGACAAACAACATAACAATGACTTATAATATCCATGACATATAATATCTTCCAGCCCTGCTGGCCAATATGGTCTGTATTAGTTTTCTATTAATAAGTTTGGCATGAGATTGGAATGGCAAATTAAAGTTAATGGAATTCATTCAAAGCTTATAATATTTGAAGTTATAATGACTTTAATAAGTAAACAGTCCAAATACTAGGAGTGGATTCATGGGTACTTTGTGTTTGTGAGAGAGAGCGAGCAAGAGAGAATCTGCTGTTGTACCCTTCTCAGAGGGCTTTAGGTATATAAGTGTTGATGTCTGGTGAGCTGTTACTGCAGGCCATTCACACATCAGCAGTAAGGGGCCCTCACATTAGCTTTGGTTTCTGGAGAAATCTCTCTCTCTCTCTCTCTCTCTCTCTCTCTCACACACACACACACACACACACGCACAAGCACAAGCACAAGCACAAGCACACAAACTTGTACAGGCTTATCTAGGGCATTAATGTAACTGCTGCCTCATTTAAGGTGGAACTAAATGTTGGAATAATGTGCTAATTAATAAAAACTAAACTCCAGCATCATTTTGAAGACCGCAACTAAACTCACACAGACAAGAGATACAGATCCAGTCTATGAAAACAACCTCAATGTAACACAGCCAAAACAGCATCACACAGCACTACATGGCCAAAACAAAGAAGTTATATGACAGCACAAGAATAAATCTAAAATGCACTTTCACTTATTGAAGCTGAGGTTTTAATTGAGGATAATATGTCCCTTTTAAAAGTAGATATCAAGTGAGAATCTAATTAAACAAATTGGACAAAAAATATTATACTTGGTCATTGATTTATTGAGAAAAATGATCCAATATAACATATTTACATATGAGTGGCAAAGTATGTGAACCTGTAGGATTAGCAGTTAATTTGAAGTTAGTCAGGTGTTTTCAAATCAGGTGAGTGACATCAGTGGAAGTGTATATATATATATATATGTTTGTGGAACTATATCATGGAATGACCAAAAGGACATTTCTGAGGACCTCAGGAAAAAACTTTGCTGCCCATTTGCAGTTTGTTTTTTATGTTTTTTTTTGGATGAATGAGACCAAAACAGAACTTTCTGTTTAAATGAGAAGCATTATGTATGAAAGAAAACACTGAATTACAGCACATTATCTTTATCCCATCTGTGAAACATGGTGGTGCTAGTATCATAATTTGAAACTGTTTTGCACCTAAATAGTAAATGGGCAGAGGTCAAATCCAGGTAGTAGAAAGATCAGGCAGACCACCAACGAGACTAATCAAAAGGAGAATCACAAGGCAAAATGGTCAAAGCACAGAGATTAGAATAGAACAGGTAATAACACTTGATATGCTATAAAGAGTGGCAAAACTTTTGCTATGAAGCAAGCAAAATGAAGGGTTTAAGTAGTCTGTAATAAGGAGTCCCAGGTGATACTGCTTCGGTACTCAGGAGAGGCTGATGTACAGACCAGTTCCTGATTAATGGAGGAGCATTGTGGAGTGATGTCAGCTGAGTGTAGGTCCTGGGAAGTGCAGTGTGAACTGACAGCCGTAGGAAGATATGTTTGATCCATTTGCACCCACTTACAACACATTATCAATCCACTACCCAAATAATACCAGCTCTGTGGGATCTTGACCACTGAAGAACCGGGTGAAAGGAGGCTAATAAAATATACAAAGAAACAGATAGTCTACAGTCTATAATTGTAGAGCTACACCATGTACCTATATGGTCAGTGGCGCTTATAAAATGTGCATGTAATTAAGTGGCTAGTAACTGTAGTCCTTTTAACTACACTTACAAGAATTAGCATTTTCACTGATAAATACAGTGTAATTCTATTATAAAAGCCACAATTCACAGAATGATAAAACTTCCTAGATAACTGGACTAATTTGCTTTCGAATGGCCTAATTAAATAGCTCTACTTTGTCGATGCATGCATTATTTCCAGGAAAGAACAGCAAAACAGGACTCCACTTTGGCTCAGCTGGTGTCTCCACAGTGTCCTGCCATGCTGGTGGCTACTGAAGAGCGAGCAGACTCAGATGGACATTATAGTTTCACTGTTCACTGGGTGGATGGTAATGGACTTCAAGTGGTAGGCACTGGGAACAGTAGTCTTTGCCTCTATGACAGGTAATCTTGAAAAGCTATAACTTTGTCTTATCTCATCTGCACATATCTGACCATCTATTTCTGCATAGAATAATTGAGTATTTTACCATCTTTTCTTATTCTAGTGTATACCTGATGGAATTATTAAATTAACAGCCAATAACTAAAGATTTAAAAGAGTAAATCATCATATACTTACAGAAAGTATAAGTGAATGACAGATTTTTTCTCAATTTTGGGTACATGCATATGAAGAACCTTTTTCATCTTTTCATTGATGTCTTTAATTTACCATTTTAAATAAAAACAAATTTTATTGCATGCTATGTAATTAAACAATTAATTGCCTGGAAGAGCAAACTACACCCACACAGGAAAGAAAGGTAAAAGGTCAGAACATGGCACCTCCTCATTGGTCACATGCTGAATAGACACTTGTTAACAATTAACTGCTGCCAGGTCTTCACCTTTGTGTGCCAGAGATGGGAAGTGTTTTCTTTTGACTCACGGACTCTCTAATTGGCTCTTCATCCCAAAGTTTCCAGCCTTATGTGCACTAAGGATCACTAAAGGTTCCATCAGGGCTCCGGTTTTCCCCTTGTTGCTTTGGTAGTTGGTAAGAGTCTGGGAGCATAACAGGAAAACAATGAAATGGAAAACTTGGAAAGCAATATAAAATATATAATAAACTCTAAAAGTTAAGTCTTAGCAGTGAATGGATGAATCGTGAAACACATTCAAACATACTTGCACATTTTAGTAGCCACAAGGAAGAGAGAGAGCAGGAGAGTAAGTGTGTGAGAGAGTGTGTGTTTAAGAGACAGTGTGTGTGAGAGAGAGAAAGAGTGTGTGTGACAGAGTGTGTGTGTGTGTATGAGAGAGAGAGAGTGAAGGAGTGAGAGAGAGATTGAGCGCATGAGAGAGAATGAGTGTGTGTGTGTATGTGAGAGTGAGAAAGTGAGTGTGTGTGTGTGTGTGTGTGAGTGAGTGAACATGAGAGAGACTGAACGTGAGAGAGATTGAGTGTATGAGAGAGAGTGAAAGTTTCAGTGACTGAGTGTGTGTGAGAGTGAGTCTGTGCGTGTGAGAGAGAGTGAACATGTGAGAGAGAGTGAACGTATGAGAGTGAGTGAGTGAACGTAAGAGAGTCTGTGCGTGTGAGAGAGAGTGAACATGTGAGAGAGAGTGAACGTGAGAGTGAACATGAGTGAGTCTGTGCGTGTGAGATAGAGTGAATGTGAGAGAGAGTGAATGTGAGAGAGTGAACGAGTGAGTGTGAGTGAGACTGCGTATGAGAGAGATTGAGTGTATAAGAGAGAGTGAAAGTTTGTGTGTATGAGTGAGTGAGTGTGTGTGTGTGTGTGAGTGAATGAATGTGAGAGAGAGTGAACGTGTGAGAGAGAGTGAATGTGAGAAAGAGTAAATGTGAGAGTGAGTCTGTGCATATGAGAGAGTGAACGTGTGAGAGAGTGAACGTGAGAAAGAGTAAACGTGAGAGTGAGTCTGTGCGTATGAGAGAGAGTGAACGAGTGAGTGTGAGTGAGTCTGTGCATGTGAGAGAGAGTGAACGTGAGCGAGATTGAGTGTATGAGAGTGAGTGAGTGAGTGAACGTGAGAGAGTCTGTGCATGTGAGAGAGAGTGAACGTGAGAGTGAACATGAGAGTGAGTCTGTGTGTGTGAGATAGAGTGAATGAGAGAGAGTGAACGTGAGAGAGTGAGTGAGACTGTGCGTATGAGAGAGTGAACGTGAGAGAGTGAGTGAGTCTGTGTGTGTGAGAGAGAGTGAACGTGAGAGAGATTGAGTGTATGAGAGAGAGTGAAAGTTTGAGTGTGTGTGAGTGAGTGAGAGAGAGTGTGTGTGAGTGAGTCTGCGTATGAGAGAGAGTGAACGTGAGAGTGAGTGTGTGTGTGTAAGAGTGAAAGTTTGAGTGAGTGTGTGTGAGTGTGAGTCTGTGCATGTGAGAGAGAGTGAACGTGAGAGAGATTGAGTGTATAAGAGAGAGTGAAAGTTTGTGTGTATGAGTGAATAAGTGTGTGTGTGTGTGTGAGTGAGTTTGTGCATGTGAGAGAGAGTGAACGTGAGAGAGATTGAGTGTATGAGAGTTAAAGTTTGAGTGAGTGAATGTGAGAGAAAGTGAACATGAGAAAGAGAAAACGTGAGAGTGAGTCTGCATATGAGAGAGAGTGAACGTGAGAGTGATTGAGTGTATGAGAGTTAAAGTTTGAGTGAGTGAATGTGAGAGAGAGTGAACGTGTGAGAGAGTGAAAGTGTGAGAGAGAGTGAACGTGAGAAAGAGTAAACATGAGAGTGAGTCTGTGCATGAGAGAGAATGAACGTGAGAGAGTGAACGAGTGAGTGTGAGTCTGTGCGTGTGAGAGAGAGTGAACGTGAGAGAGATTGAGTGTGAGAGACAGTGAAAGTTTGTGTGTATGAGTGAGTAAGTGTGTGTGTGTGTGAGTGAGTTTGTGCATGTGAGAGAGTGAACGTGAGAGAGATTGAGTGTATGAGAGTTAAAGTTTGAGTGAGTGAATGTGAGAGAGAGTGAACGTGTGAGAGAGTGAAAGTGTGAGAGAGTGAACATGAGAGTGAGTCTGCATGTGAGAGAGAGTGAATGTGAGAGTGAACAAGTGAGTGTGAGAGTGAGACAGAGAGATTGAGTGTATGAGAGAGATTGGGTGTATGAAAGAAAGTGAAAGTTTGAGTGTGTATGAGTGAGTCAGTGTGTGTGTGTGTGTGAGTGAGTCTGTGCATGTGAGAGAATGAATGAGAGAGTGAGTCTGTGCGTGTGAGAGAGAATGAATGTGAGAGAGTGAACGAATGAGTGTGAGAGTGAGTATGTGCATGTGAGAGAGTGAATGTGAGAGAGAGTGAACGTCAGAGAGATTGAGTATATGAGAGAGAGTGAAAGTTTGAGTGTGTGTGTGTGAGTGAGTGAGTGAGTGAGTGAGTGTGTGAGAGTGAGTCTGTGCATGTGAGAGAGTGAACGTGAGAGAGATTGAGTGTATGAGAGTGAAAGTTTGAGTGTGTGTGTGTGAGTGAGTGAGTGAGTGAGTGAGTGAGTGAGTGAGTGAGTGAGTGAGTGTGTGTGAGAGTCTGTGCGTGTGAGATAGAGTGAACGTGAGAGTGAGTCTGTGCTTGTGTGAGAGAGTGAATGTGAGAGAGTGAACATGAGAGAGTGTGAGAGTGAGTTTGTGCGTGAGAGAAAGTGAACATGAGAGATTGAGTGTATGAAAGAGAGTGAAAGTTTGTGTGTGTATGAGTGAGTGAGTGTGTGTGAGTGAGTCTGTGCATGTGAGAGAGTGTGAACGTGAGTGAGTCTGTACATGTGAGAAAGAATGAACATGAGAAAGAGTGAACGAGTGAGTGTGAGAGTGAGTCTGTGCGTGTGAGAGAGTGAACATGTGAGAGAGTGAACGTGAGAGTGAGTCTGTGCTTTTGTGAGAGAGTGAACATGAGAGAGTGAACGTGAGAGAGTGAACATGAGAGAGAGTGTGAGTGAATTTGTGCATGTGAGAGAGAGTGAACATGAGAGATTGAGTGTATGAAAGAGAGTGAAAGTTTGAGTGTGTGAGTGAGTCTGTGCATGTGAGAGAGAGTGAACGTGACTGAGTCTGTGCGTGTGAGAAAGAATGAACATGAGAGAGAGTGAACGAGTGAGTGTGAGAGTGAGTCTGTGCGTGTGAGAAAGAATGAACATGAGAGAGAGTGAATGAGTGAGTGTGAGAGTGAGTGTGCGTGTGAGACAGAGTGAACATGTGAGTGAGTGAGTGTGAGAGTGAGTGTGCGTGTGAGAGAGAGTGAACGTGAGAGAGATTGAGTGTATGAGAGTGAAAGTTTGAGTGAGTGAGTGAACGTGAGAGAGAGTCTGTGCATGTGAGAGAGTGAAAAAGTGAGTGTGTGAGAGAGTGAACATGAGAGAGAGGGTGAGAGTGAGTTTGTGCAGATGAGAGAGCGTGAACGTTAGAGTGAGTCTGTGCTTGTGTGAGAGAGTGAACATGAGAGAGAGGGAGAGTGAGTTTGTGCGTGTGAGAGAAAGTGAACATGAGAGATTGAGTGTATGAAAAAGAGTGAAAGTTTGAGTGTGTATGAGTGAGTGAGTGTGTGTGAGTGAGTCTGT
>BRDA01028223.1:0-10366 GCA_036984385.1 Crenuchus spilurus | reverse complement strand
CAGCCAGAAAGGATGAGAACAGAGAAAAGGTCTGTGGTCACCACCTGCAGAACCACTCCTGTATAGGGGTTGTCTTGCTAATTGCCTCTCATTTCTATCTGTTGTCTGTTCCATTTGCACAACAGCAGATAAAATTGATTCACACTCAGTGTTGCTTCCTAACTGGACAGGTTGGTTTCACAGAAGTGTGGTTGACTTGGAGTTACATTGTGTTGTTTAAGTGTTCTCTTTATTTTTTTGAGTATGAAATATATGCATACACAGACACATGCGCACACACTGTGTCCTTTTCGCACCATTGCACTCTCTTAGCACCAACAAGGTGTGAGTGTTAAGGATGCAGTGAGCTTGAAATGGTTTGCACTCTCTGTCTCCAGGGAGGACTATTTACACAGAAACTCTTTTAGTGCAATGACTCAGCTTGTGATTTTTCACCAGCCAAGCTTCAGAAACACTAGAATCATGCTTTGGGCCGCAGACTTGAACCCTAAATGTCTGCCGATCTTCTCGGTGCCTTAGGACTGTCTTTTACAACTACAATCCTAATGAACTTTTTATACAGTTTATAACCTTCACTCTGTATTATTGACCATGTGTACATATTCTGAGGTTACTGTGTATAATTGATGGTGTTTGTACGTAGGAGAAAGAATCTGATATGGACTCCTGTGCCTTGTTGAATGCTCATACTTTACATATGCAGTTATTTTTAGACAATTGTGGGTTTCTTTCAGATTTTTGTATATTTGGAAACCTTAGGAATCTACCTTGTGCCTGCTGAGGAAAAAACCAAAGAGGTCAAAAAGCCCCTCTTCTGTCCCAGGGTGCTAGCATTTCTACAAGGGTGTGGACAGTGAAACCCAAAGGAGAATATTTTAAGTGCTCCTCTTTCTCCTTTTGCTTAGTCTGGTTACTCTTCTGTCCATGCAACTCTATTCTGATATCATTAATTCTTCTAGCTTGGAGTTTAAAGTATGTGTCTACCAAACAGGTGGATGTAGTGTTTAAAGATTAGTTTGGAAATCTCACTCCTCCATTATTTACAACCTTTATTTTAAAGCCAAGTTTTTTTGTAACTTGTGGCTCTTTCAGCCATATGCAGTTGTCTTTTCATGGATATGCAATTGAAAGAAAACTTTTTGGCTATTAAAAGATGAAATATTTTACCTCAATAATTGTTTTCAATTTGTGATGTTTTGGCTCATGTCCAATAAAATATAATCTAAAGTCTAGTGTATCAAGTTTAATTTTGCTACTTTGGTTTTACAGTGAAGTGAAAGTAATTGAATCTTACGTACTTCAATTTGTGTGGTAGTCGAGACCAAGAACTGGTTTTGAGATTTTTTTTAATGTTAAAAATGATAATTTTATTAGTGATATATAATTTGTAAAATTATATTATAGCCTTAATGTTTTAGTAGTAGCAGTAGTATTATTATAGCTGGTTAGCCAGAGTACAGATTTGATTTTGGCATGTAGAGAAACCTCCGATTTGTTTGAATTGAGATTCAATTTTTTTTAAATGTTCAGTTTCTAATAAACAAACACATTGGACTTGGTTCGTCTTAATTTCAAGTCCACCCTGAGGCTTAAACATGGCCAAATGAGGTTGAGGCTGAGACGAGATCAACTCCAGAAGCTTGCTGATTCAATCCTCAGGCAGGTCAAGTGGACTGAAGTGTCCTTGAGCGTCTGCTAAATGCCTCAAATGTAAATTTAGGCATACAGTTAGCACCATGGTACTTGGGGTGCCCATTGGAATTACTGTAAAACTGACAAAGTGAACTTCAGACACCACACACTGATAAGCTACATTTAGAAAAAAAGAGGAAACCTTAAAGGAGCAATCTATGCATGGAAGTTACATTATTTATATGAAACAGAAGTCATATGAGATGAGCACTTTGTATTCCCTGGGAGAAAAAAAAACAGCTAAATTCTCCATACAGGCAGCCATGTTTAAAACTCTAGGTACCACTATAATAAAAGAACATTCAGAATCATTGGAGGAAATTGCAGATTGCACCTTTAAGTCCTTGCACGTCAAGAAAGTGAAAAATAAAGATTACACATGTTCCAAGTCAATCCTTTTATTTTATGACGATAAAAAACAACTTTTCATGTAGTGCAGTGATTCCCAGTCCTGCTTCACACCCAGTTTTCTCTGCTCTAACACCAGATTCAGAGACTCAATCTGATGTATTGAATCAATGCAAACGCAGGGCCTGAAGTCATCCAGACTGGAAACCAGCGAGTTAGTGCGAGACGGATGCATGCTTTCCTGTTTTGGTGTTTGTGATCTAACAAAAAGAGGTATGTATAACAAATGAAAGAAAAATGTTGTCACAGATCTAAGCGCTAAAAGTGGGAAGCTGGTTTCCCAGAATTACACTGCGCTCGAGCCCCGCCTCCGTGATCGCAGCCAGTCTGACCACACCCCCTGATGAGCCGTCCCTCTCCATAGCCAGAGCCAAAGCTGAGACGAGAGAGAGAAGCAGAAAAACAGGTAAGTACTTTGGGTAGCGGAGCAGGATGATGTCAGAACCGACTAATAAGTCAATAGATTATTTTGTGTTTCATTTGTTCTATGACTTTTAAATGTTTCTACATATTTTTTCATCTATTTTGAACAAATCTAGTATTCAGTACATGTTCTAAAATCATACCAAAAATAACTGCATCAAGCTTAGATTTAATGATGCACCAAATCATTAAATTGACGACTGGACTGTATATTTACACCTCTTCACAGTAAACATTTTTTACATTTTATGGGTAAACTGGCTACATAACATTATGAATTCTGTTAAATGATTATATGATAACATTATGCATTCATTATGTTATGAATCATTCGGCCATGCCTGGCCACAGCGTTTGCTCACCATCAGCAGTGAAGCGCAGACACTCCTCCTTGGTCATGCCCTGTTTAAAATTCGAGTCAACGAAGCCGTAGATGTAGGAGCTTCCAGAACCGCCCACTGAGACTGGCTGTCTAACCAACATCCCACCCATAGGAACAGTGTAGACCTGCAGACGCAGGTGAAGATAGAAAAGACAATATCTAGTTTAAATACAGTTTATAATATCTAGAACTTTAAGAAAAAGTCTCATAGAAATACTAAAATGAGCAAATTAACTGCAAATTAATTTTAAAATCAATTTCCAAGAATTAAGAATGAACAGAACTCAGGAAATCTTAGTTAAGCTTCATTTTGCAGTGACCTGAATATTGTTCAATTTGCTAGAAAATTTACTAGAAGATTTTGATTTAAAGTCAAAATCATCTTAACTGATGACACGGCCATTACATCTTTGCACAATATTAATTAAAAAAAATTATTTAAATAAAAAATTAGTCACAAGGTTCTGTGTCATTAAAATGACAGTACAAAAACACTTATTATTAGTACTGTAGATGTGTAAGAACTGGTCAATATCATACATTTCATGATCCAGGAGTTATATAATATGGTGATACTTTAAGTAAGGTGATATATTGTGATGTCTTGACAGTGGTGAATCCTTACACTACATGTTTCTGTTGGAGAGGAAGAGTTTAATGGCTGAATGATTACAACAAGGCCATCTAGTGGTCAGAGGTTTAAGTGCAACATAAAATGAACCACCAATCTGCATCACAGAGTATCACACAACATAATATCGCAATACTCAAGTATACAGCCATATTGCTCTACTTCATAAGCACTGGTTTAATTTAACAGAATAAAGGCATCTGTGTTTTTTTTTTTGTTTTACTTACCTGTCCACCTCGCCGTTTGTCCCACCCTGCTACAATGATGCCTGCCATCAGTTCCTCTCGGTATCTGTAGCACATCTGCTTAAACAGATTCGCAGCAGTCTGTACCAGCGGAGGCTCATCCAGCTCAATACTGAAGGAGAACAGGAGACACATTTTAGAATTCAGATACAGCAACTGTGAAATTTGTTTTTAACAAAATGGCTCACTTATGTTTCATTTTTACACACATTAGGAAAAGTAAAAAAAACATTTTGCTAGACTTTCCCCCATAGACAAATCATTTAAAATAGGTTTTGTATATAAAGATTTTATAATTTTACATTTTATCATAATTGTATTTATTATTTTGGCCTGATGGGTGTTGTTGACATTCAAAGATTTTAAATCAGCAAATTCAGAAGCAGCTACCAGTTCTCAAAGTACTGATGCATTATGGGACATATAGTCTCAGCAGTGCGTTATACAGTATATATGTAAGCAGCACATTAAAAAAAGTTTTTAATCCAGTCTAATTAGGTTCTTGAGGTAACAGTTGATCAGTGTTAAGTTATAATGATATCCAGTGATATGCTCTAAAAAGCACAGTGTGAAGTGATTCATCATGATAATGAGGAATTACCTGTGAAAGCCAAGCTGGTAGCTGACCGCATCTGCGATGGCCTGAGTGTCGGCCGCAGATCCAGAGCGACAACAGAAGATGCGGTCATGAATAGGGGTCAGTTTATCAGTTACTCTATTAGCAATGTAAGCTCTGGAGAAAATAAGTGAAAGATACGAGTTATAGTGCATTCTGCTTTCATATTTCTATAGAAAATATTCCTTCGAAAAAGCCATATTTACATACCATATGACATATCAACACACAAGTATAAATTAGATAGTATGACGTCAGTAAAAGTACATATAAAAATGACCAAATATTCTATATATTTTACTATAGAGTAATCTACAATACTGTAGTGTCTCAATTTTTGGAAATTTAACTGAAAATCATGTATTAATATATGTAGTTTAAAAATACAAACTGGATTCCAAAAAAGTTGGGACACTAAACAAATTGTGAATAAAAACTGAATGCAATGATGTGGAGGTGCCAACATCTAATATTTTATTCAGAATAGAACACAAATCACAGATCAAAAGTTTAAACCGAGAGAATGTATCATTTTAAGGAAAAAATATGTTGTTTCAAAATTTCATGGCATCAACAAATCCCAAAAAAGTTGGGACAAGGCCATTTTTACCACTGTGTGGCATCCCCCCTTCTTCTTACAACACTCAACAGACGTCTGGGGACAGAGGAGACCAGTTTCTCAAGTCCAGAAATAGGAATGCTCTCCCATTCATGTCTAATACAGGCCGCTAACTGTTCAATCGTCTTGGGCCTTCTTTGTCGCAGCTTCCTCTTTATGATGCGCCAAATGTTCTCTATAGGTGAAAGATCTGGACTGCACGCTGGCCATTTCAGTACCCGGATCCTTCTCCTACGTAGCCATGATGTTGTGATTGCTGCAGAATGTGGTCTGGCATTATCTTGTTGAAAAATGCAGGGTCTTCCCTGAAAGAGATGACGTCTAGATGGGAGCATATGTTGTTCTAGAACCTGAACATAGTTCTCTGCATTAATGGTGCCTTTCCAGACATGCAAGCTGCCCATGCCACAAGCACTCATGCAACCCTATACCATCAGTGGATTGTGTTCACTGACAATGCTTTCTGAAAGTATTCCTGAGCCCATTCTGTTATTTCCTTGACAGTGGCATTCCTGTTTGAGGTGCAGTGATGTTTAAGGGTTAGCATCCAGTAGAGTTTTATGGCCTTGACCCTTACGCACAGCGATTGTTCCAGATTAACTGAATCTTTTGATGATGTTATGCATGGTTGATGATGATAACTTAAAAGTCTTTGCTATTTTATGCTGGGTAACACCATTCTGGTATTGCTGCACTATCTTTCTGTGCAACAATGGTGGAATTGGTGATCCTCTTACCATCTTGGCTTCAGAGAGACACTGACACTCTGAGAAGCTCTTTTTATACCCAATCATGTTGTCAATTGACCTAATTAGTGTTAATTGGTCTTCCAGCTGTTTGTTATATGCTCAATTTCCTTTTTCCAGCCACTTATTGCTACTTGTCCCAACTTTTTTGGGATTTGTTGACACTGAAATTTTTAATAACATATTTCTCTTTTAAAATGTTACATTTACTCAGATTAAACTTTTGATCTGTCTTCTATGTTCTATTACGAATAAAATAGACATTTGCCATCTCCACATCATTGCATTCAGTTTTTATTTACAATTTGTTTAGTGTCCCAACTTTTTTGGGATCCGGTTTGTAATTAATATATCAGAACATTTATATACATGCACACCACTGCTTCTACTAAAAATCAAGTCTCGTTTATCTTCCTTCCAAGTGAGCAGTAGTATTTGTTCTTACCCTGTAGTTGTACGCGAGTCTGCTCCAATCACCACACCCCCATCAAACTCCACTGCCATAATGGTGGTCTGCAATGAAAGTTTCCATTCATTAGTGTTGGATAATCTTCATATTATATAAGAAACCAAATCATGTACTTATTTTTGGTCACAAACATTCAGAGTACAACTTGTAAAGAAATACTTTATAGAAGTGTGGGTAATTATGATTTTATCATGATTAATCTTCAAGTCATGAACAATCTAGTCACATACACTACTCACAAACAGTGAGGGATATCTGGCTTTAAGGTGACATTTCAGGAATCTAAAATGTTCTCCAACCTTTTGCAGGTGAACATGACGTGACCTTCTCACAACCTTTGAATGCACATGTCCATCTGTTCAATGTTTCAGTACTTTTTGCACAACTTGAAGTGACAGCTGAATCAGCAGGTTGCAACAAAGATACAGAGAGACTGGAAGAGTCACAGAATAACTGGAACAAAAAGGCACAGAAGTGGATGTCCTTTGGCCACATCCCACACTGATGACCACTTCATTGTGACCAGTGTCCTGCAGTATCCAATGATGAATGCCATTCAACTTCAGGCACATTTAAAGGAGGTGAGAGGCACCAAGTGTAACATCAGACCATTCAAAACCACTTACAACAGAACCGTCTGCATCCTATACGACCTGCAAATGTACCTGACCACACCACCAGGCAAAGGCATCATTGTCTTGCATGGGCCAGGGAACATTTACATGGGACGAGGGACCAGTGGGCCCTAATGCTGTTCACTGATGAAAGTCAAATCATGCTGAGCAGAAATGATGGCTGACAAAGATGTTGGAGACATAAAGAAGAGTGCTATGCATCAGCCACTCTTGTCATCAAATGAGTCTTTGGTGGTGGTAGTGTTAGTATGTCTAGTATAGAACTGCCTTACACTTTGTGAATGGTATAATGACAAGCCAATACTACTTGAAAAACATCATTAATCCAGTCATTGTGCCTCTGCATGAACAACACAGGCCTAATTTCATCTTCATGGATGACGATGCTCCAGCTCATCGAGGTCACATAATTAGGGAACGACTGCTGTAAACTGGGGTATTTCAAATGCAGAAATAGAAATACCCCATAGAAACAGAAAACCTATAGGATCAGCTGAATTGCTGTGTAGAGGCTCGTAACTCTGTACCTCGAACCTCAATGACCTGACGGCCGCCCTTCAAGAAGAGTGGTATGCCATGTCTTTGAAGACAATAAGTCGTGTGAGCAGCATGTGGCATTGTTGTCAAGCTGTAATTGATGCTCAAGGGCATGATATTACTGCATGCTTCTACTTAAATGGCCTACTTTCCCTAACTAAACTAATTTGTTTTGTGTTTTATGTGAATAGTGCACCAAAAATAGATTAGTGTGTTCATAGTGCTGTTAATATTTTAATCCAAAAAGGTAAATAGTCATATTTTATATTCATTACATGTAAAGTAACATAGTTCAAGATTTTTGTGTTTTAATGGTGATCAGGGTGACTGACCAATCAAGGACAGTAATATCATGGTCAGATGACATTCCTGTCCTGCTGGAAAAGGAAATGGGCATCTCTATAAAGCTCGTCAGCAGAAGGAAGCATGAAGTGCTCTAAAATATCCTGGTATATGGCTGTGTTGAATGATAAAACACAGTGGACCAGCAGATGACATGGCGCCTCAAACCATCACAGACTGCAGAAACTTCATACTGGACATCAGAAACATTGGATTCTGTGCATCTACACTCTTCCTCCAGACTGTAGGACCTGGATTTCCAAATGAAATGCAAAACTGACTTTCATCTGAAAAAGTACCTTTAGACCACAGAATAACAGTCCAGTTCTTCTGGTTCAGGAGTGTTGATATTAGGAATGTGGCAGTTGTAGCTTTGAGAGGCACACAGTATACTATTTAACAGTTATTCACTCAAACGTCCAATAAAATATTCTCAATTTCTGATCTTCATAAGTTATAAGCTACAATAAAAATTAAAACAAAATAGATTTTGCATATTTTGTGTGTAATGAATAGAAAATATGACGGGTAACATTTTAAAATGAAAATTACCTTTTTATATTTTTGAACTGCACTAATATGGAGAACTGGGGATTCGGGGAAAACACCCCTACAGAGTAAGTATAATCATGAATCATATAATCACTTACCATCATTACTTATTTAACAGTTAAAATACTAAAATGATGATAGACTTGATCATTTCATTACAACTGAAGAAAAGACTAGCATGACTAGCATTAGCTAATGACTCAGTAATCTGAGCAGGCTTCATTTAAGCACATTTGTATCAGAAACGAGCTTATTATATACACTAAAGACTGAAACTGACTGAAAATAAAGACAATACATCTCAAATAACATCATAAACACATTAAGTGTTTATATGTACAGTTATTCTATTATTCGTGTTGTTGTTAGCACTGAACGCTAACTTAGCTTAGCATTAAGATGTTAACTCAGTCTTACAGAACAGGGCCGAACCGACTGCTCACCACCTTCACTGAAACTGTAGGATTATAAACTCACCCCGGTGCTGACTTCTTGCCTCTCCCAGCTCGGTACCAGATCCTTTGGCTGAGAAAACTGCTCCAGCCGGCTGTCTAACATGTACGCCGCCATCGTGCTCCGCAAACTGCAGCTGCTACAGCGGGCAGATTATCAGTCAGACTGAACACCTGCGTATCGCCACCTTCTGTTCAGGAGAATAACTGCACTGCTGCCCTGCAGCCCCTAACTACCATGTGTAGAAAAGACTGTTGGTAAAATTGAAAATATAAAAAGTTACTTCAACATCGATTTTTTCTCCCATTTTAACAGCTTTTAATATTTTAAAAGAATTATTACTTTTAACTATATTAACAGTATTTAATATACATCCTTCCTGCTGAATTGTGTTTATGTATTTTTTGTGATCTACTTACTTTTTTTTGTATATTTATCCCTTCTGTTTATGTTTGTTTTCCATTATTTTCCCCTGTACTTATGCGTTTTTGTGTTTTCTGTAAATTGTGTTTTGCATATGTGTGTGTGTGTGTGTGTGTACAGACCCATTAAAAAAAATTTGAATATCATGGAAAAGTTGATTAATTTCCATAATTCCATTAAAAAATAAAATTTTCATAAATAGATTCAGGGCCCATAATTTAAACAATTTCAAGTATTTATTTGTTTATTTTCACATAACTTGGGCTTCCAGCTCATAAAACCCATGACTACAGGATTTTAAAAAATTAGAATACTGTGGAGAAATCAGCCCAAATTTTGCAGGGCATGAATGTTTCAAACTGAATGTGACACACTAATCATCTACTAAACTCAAAGCACCTGTACAGGTTTCCCCAGGTGTCATTAAATTGCTTCAATTGTCTCAGTTCGGTTCAATATGGGGAAGACTGCAGACATAACAGCTGGCTAAAAGACCATCATTGATACCCTCCATAGGATGGGGAAGCCACAAAAGTTCATAGCTAAGGAGGCTGGCTGTTCATAGAGTGCTGTGTCCAAGCATATCAATAGAAAGTCTAGTGGAAGGACAAAATGTGGCAGGTGAAGATGCACCAGCAAAAGAAATGACCGTGGGTCAAGTCACTTCTGAACCTGTGCCAACGTAGAAAACGTCTCAACTGGGTCAAAGAGAAGAAGGGCTGGGCCGTTGGCCAGTGGTTCAACTCTCCAAACCTAAACCCCATTGAGAATCTATGGGGTATTCTCAAGAATGAGGGCCACCAGACCCAACAACAAAGAAGAGCTGACAGCAAGCATCAAGGAAATCTGGGCTTCCATAACTCCCAGTCAATGCCACAGGCTGATTGCCTCAATGCCACATCACACCCAACCAAGTATTGAAGACTGACATATTGTTTTGAAAGTACCATATTTTGATTGATTTGATGTGATCCTAATTTCTTTTTATCTGCAAAAACTGAGCAGTAATTTGGGCTGATTTCTCCACAGTTCAAATTGTTTGAAATCCTGTTTATATGGGTTTTATGAGCTGGAAGTCCAAATTATGTGAAAATAAACAAATAAATAGGGATGCACCGATACCGATACCAGCATCGGGTATCTGTCCGATACCACGTGCGTGTACTTGTACTCGTATTCATAAAAGTGCTCCG
>BRDA01028219.1:0-20271 GCA_036984385.1 Crenuchus spilurus | reverse complement strand
TAACACAGTGAACCCAGAGTCCGCCCATAGTGCTAGATAAATTAGTGATAATTCTAAAATAGTCATTCCTAGCTGCATGGGGCAGGGCTACATACATATGAATGGAGAGAGCAGAGATGAATTCATCATTTAATACGTTGAGCATACTGCCATCAAAAGGTTACATTTAGCAGAAAGAAAAATCAGTAGGCAATTGCTTGTCCTTATGAGCAGTCATTAGTAGTCTTAGTTACATACATATCACATTATATATGTTTAAATATTGCTTAATGCTTCATTACATGAAAAATAAATATGTTTAGGCTTCATTTGGTCTGACAATTATGCATGCAACAGCCTTTTACAACCAGACTGTATTTACAGATTGATACATTCAAACTGTATACATCAGATACATGTAAAATAATATGTATAATAATATAAATTCAATATTCAAATAATCTGAAGAAAAATAATAGACAACTTCAACAATTGAATTATCATTGAAACATAAGTAAAAAAATAACTCAAAAGTTTTAATCAATGTCTGTTAACTGGATTAAATGCATTAACACATTAAGTGAAACATTTTAAACATTGATCATCAATTACAAACATTTAAGAAACAAAACGATTTAATGATTTTCATTGATCAGTATTGATAGCTCTTATGCAGTTATTTAGCTTTATGACATTAACTAAGTGAATGTTAATCATAGTTTTTGCACATCAATTCTTTAATCTGGTTTAGATCTTGTTTAGTATCATTGATTATAAATGTAAAGGTCCCATATGCTGTATTGTATTTTTTCTCTTATTGTGTAAAATATTTGTGGTTTGGTGTAAAAATTGTTTGTTTACAAGACCAATTTCTCTTTCTATTTAGAAATGCACAGGCAGTTTTCTTACTGTGCCTTTAAGAAAAATATATGTAAATGATCTTTGTTCTATTTGGCTGAACTGCATAGTGCTGCATTCAAATTTCTTACAAACTCAGCAGGGCTCATGTGACATCACAAAAACAGTGAATTCAGAACAGGACATTTTCTATATGGACTGCAGGGACTAATGAGTGAATGGTATGTTTTAAAACGTTGTCACTGTTTATATAGGATATCAAGCTTTTGTTACAGAAAACTGAAGTGAAAAAAAGTAAATTGGATTATGTGAAAAAAATATTTTCAGAATAATCAACACTTACACTTAGAATAATTCACACTTACTTATTGTACAGTTGTTGTTTTATGTCATTAATATAATTGACCTCAGCAAAAATATGCAATGATTAAATTTTTTAATTCTTGTGCTTTTGTATAAGTTTAATTATGCTTTCACTTGTGGTGATATCTTCTATAAACAAAAGTGCTCCATTTAATAGTTTTGTTTCATGCAATATTGAAGGCAGATTTGAGACTAATAAGGGCCTGGTCTTTAGTGAGTTTGTCCCAATCTTCTGGATATTCAGCTGGCTTTGCATTGTATTTTTTAGCAAATTCTTCATTGAATGTAACCAGCACATACTTCCAGTAATCTGAGGCCTCAATAGTACAGTCAGGTATGATAATCCAGTCTGGGTAGTATGTGCGATAATCCTTGTAGGGATGAGGTTTAAAATTTGTTTCAGAATTTAGGAACCTCCCATTGCCGTGTACACTAGATGTACAAATTTCTTCGCATAAGATATTAGTCGTCACGTCTCGGTAGGTGCCAAGTCCTTGTGGTCGATGCACAGCTGCATGGTGTTGCTGATGATCTTTTGCTCCTGCCTCACATGGTACTTTGCAGAAAGGACACTTCTCCCCACAACCAAAGACCCTCTTGAAGAGCTCATTTTGGGGTTTCACAGACACAATATTCAGGGTCTCAATGATATCACATGACTCTGAGATCTCATCTACTAGTTGTCTTTTCAAGTCATCTACAGACTCATAGAGACTTTTGGTGAATGAATCACAGCAGCTTGTGTTCTGAAAGAAGACCCTTTCCACATCTTTCATGGGTATTGAAATGATTTTACTGAGAGCTTTGCAAAAGTTCTGGATCAATGTTTTGGTGCCTTCTGTGTCATTTGGCAAAGGAAGTCCACCATCTTCCTTCTGTGAAGTTTCCAGTGCTTCCTTTATCTTTTCAAATACAGTCTCCAGTTTCTTCATTTTTAGATTGTACAGAGATTTATCTTTGCTGAAGCATTCAATTATGTGATTATATATCCAATCCATGACGTATGTCTTATAATGTAGAATGTACTGGAGAAAAGCTTTGAAATCCATTTTTTCAAGTAGATCTTTGTGAATGCTGTACTGGAACAACATGCGTGTTTTGTACTCAGTAGTGTTTTTAGCCAAAACTACATCAACAATGTCAGTTCCAAGAGACTGGTTTATGTACTCAGTCAATGCTGGTCTCAGACAAAGCTGGGTGAAGTCTTGTGCTTTCTTCTGGCACTGATCTCTTTGTCTGTACAAATCAATGAAATCAGAGAGATACTTATTCTTGAATTTCTCCAAATGCTTTAATGGATCTTCATTAGCAATGAATGTCCTGTGCATGTCGAGGAAATTTCGAGAAGCAAAGCCACAAATGTGCAGTTTAAGGTCAACCTCAAATTTGGTGTTGATTTTTGTGTCAGCTCGTTTAAGCTGTGTCTCAATTTCATCAAGCACTTCTTTTGTGCATATTTCTTGGTAGTCTTTTTTAGACTTCACAGACTCTTCAATCATTCTGTAGCAACTGTCAATGATCTCATTTGCAATTATCTGTAAATCGTTCTTAACATTTTGTTTGGTAATGAAATTCCAAATTTTTTTAAAAATGTTCTTTTGTAGATGTTCATCTTTCACAAGGAATTTCTGTTCCCCAGAGTCTGTTAACTTTTGAACTTGTAAGTATTCATTGACATTACGGTTCTTTAAACTTTCTCGCAATTGCTTAAAAACATTAGAGACAATGTCTCTTTCTTCAAGGCCAGAGATATTTGCCACCTCTCTCCTCCATATGCTCTCAAAGTCATCTTTGAGTATCTCATCAGACAGCTCATCTGTATGTTTGTAGTTTTCCAGTAGCTGCAGTACTTTGTCCTCAATCATAAGACCTTGCTTGCCTTGAATCTCCTGTACTTTCAGTTTGTTTCTTCTCATCTCAGCAGCAGCATATATTCTCTTCCTGACTTCATTATTCATTTCATTTGCAAGACTTTTGATGCTATTCACAAAATCTGTTTTGTATTTTTCAACCAAGTGTATGTGGCGGTCTTTCTTCTTGTAGTAGTCTTTTAATTTTTCTGTCATTTCTCTTGTTTGAGAGGCAGTCTCTTTCTCCGCCTCTTGTTTAAGTCGTTCAGCAACCTCATCAATTGACTTCAAAGATTCTGTGTTAGCTATTTGAACCATGGCTTTTAAAAGCCAGTCATAGATGTGTTTTCTGTAACTCCACTCCCATTGTGAAAACTCTTTGCACAGGTTGTCATAGGCACTGGCCACAAGAGTGTTTCTGAAACTAAAGATGAAGTTCTCAAATTTCACTGCCCTCCACAAGTCACCCATCCACTGCAGGAACTCTGGGATCTGAGAGAGCTGTACATCTTTTCTTTCTTTAAGTATCTCCACTAAGTTTTTCTTAAAGTCATAAACAGCCACACTGTAGCCAGTGTTGACTGGTGCCATAGGTGGTGTGCCATGCCATAAGCCTGGTACATACCAGTTATTCTTGTCCACATCATAATCCAAAACATCTGTGAACTTTTTCACTGCTTCCTGCTTTTCCATCCGAGCTGCAATTTCAGTCATCTCATTTAGTTGGTCCAGGAGCTGTTTCCGCTCTGTCATGTTTTTATTATGTGCTGATACACAACCAACATTCTGGTGAACAAAATGGCAGATCGATTTTTTACCAACTACCTTCATTCGTAAAAAAGCATGGACTGCAATCTGCAGGACATCCTTCATCTCAGTGGAATTCTCCATTGCAATATTGATGATGGTAACATCACTAAGGCCAATCACTAATGTGGCAAGTTCATTGTCATGCTCATAACTGTTTTCCAGTTGGGCCAGAGCAGGTGATTTCAGACCTTCTGTATCAATTAATAGGACAAAGTCACATTTCAGTTCTTCCTTTAGATCTTCTCCCAGAGGCAGAAAAAGCATGAATGCTCCACGAGTGCATCGACCACTACTGACTGCAAACTGAACTCCAAACATGGTGTTCAGCAGTGTTGATTTTCCTGTGCTCTGAACACCTAACACTGTCAGGACCAGCAATCTGCTCCTCTGCCCAACCATCCTATGAAGTTCCATGAGAACATCGTTCACCCATTTCTGCGGGATAATTGATGCATCTCCATCAAGTATCTCAAGAGGAAACCCAGCCAGAAGTAGCTCAGCAGCCACCGTAGGGAGACGCTTAATGTCTTCAGATAATTTGGTTAAACCACGTGAAGCAGTCTCATAGATCTGTCCCATTTCTCTCATGTAATGCTCAACGCCAAGAGAACAATCAAGAAGCTCTCGGTCTAAACGGGCAATGGCATCCCTGTCTTTCTTTTGATCAGAGTCTGTGTATTTGTGTCTGAGTTCTGACAAGTGCTTGCGTGATCTAATGTCCAGCTTTAATCCCATCCATCTGAGAAAGAAGGCTCTCTCAGTGCAATCAGGAGTTGATAAAGCTCTTATAAAATCAGACATTGCTTTTGTGATCTTATAATTGCTCTGTTTCTTCCAAATTTCATCTTTTTTTCTCATCAGATGCATCTTATATTCTTCCAGGCTGAGCTCCCCTTGATTTTGCAATCTGCATTCTTCTTTTTCTATCTCGGCCAGTTTTTTCCAGTTTTCACCTTGCAGTGGCAACTGTTTCATCTTATAGTCCACTACAAGACGAACCCCAATTCCTTTCATTACCTTTTCAGCCGCTTCCTCTGCTGACACAGAAGCTTTGCTTTGGATTTCATCAACGACAAGACCTAATTCCTTAGCAACATTCTTCATGGATTCAATTTCTGATGATTTAGGACATTGATTTAGGAGTTCCTTAATAGCTGAAGTGATGCTCTTTGAGAAATGAGCCAAATTGGTTCTTTGGTTTTTCTTAATTATGTATTCTTGTTCCAACTTCAGAGTAGCAATTGCTGCTTTAATAGATGTGACATTCTGGGTCATGTCTGTCTGAGAGTTTACCACAAGGAAAATTCGGGACTTCATTCCTTGTAAAGAAGCAAATAAGTTTTGCTCCCTTTCATCAACCCTGTCCAGGAACACAAATATAGCTGCAGAGACCTGAGTAAGGAAACTGAATTGAGTTTCAAAAGTGCAAATATCTCCCCTTAAATTAGCAATAGCCACTGGTTCAGGAAACACATCAATGCTATTGTTTCCACATGGCAGATTCCAGCATATTTCAACCATGCCATTAGCAACCAATCTGGGAGCAGACCCTCCAATCATTTCTCGATGTAAGAAGAAATCATGGTGTTGCTGAGATGTACTGAGCACTGTATTCAAAACCTGAGATTTGGACAAACTGCAATTATTTAATCTCACAAATGACACCAGAGGCATTTTTGCATGAACCACATTGTCTTCAACAAACCCTTTGGATTCTGTCATAGAATGGGGGCGCCATTCTTTCAGAATGCCTCTAAGAGCCCATAGCATAAGAGTACACTGACCATGTAGTCCTTTGGGTATCAGAAAGGGTATTGAAAACTGGCACATTGACATTTTTAGTGCCAGTTCTTGTTGGAGGAAACTGTCTGCACAGGCAAAGAGAGCAACGGTTAGGTCTAGAAGATTGAGGTCATTTTCACAATCCTCTTCAGCAAAGAAGTCATCTGTTTCATTATTATTCCTGGAAACATCTAATAAAGACCTTGAACTTGAATCAACCATCAGTAATTTTCTTAGGAAAGCCGGTGGCAATGCTTTCAGTGAGTCAACCTCTTCATCAGAGACACTGCTGCTGTTGATCTCCAACAAAGAGCGTAAAGTCAGCTTATTTGGGTAAAAATGTTCAAGTCCTAATTTTTTCAAGATTGCTTGAAGAGAGTCTGAAACAGAGAATTTCATTGTAAAATTAATTGTTTTTGCAAAATACAAAGTCAGAAATGTGCAGAAAAGACATCAGCACCTGGGATTGAACCCATTAAGCCAAACTTATCTAATACCTCAGTTTTATGTCTGACTCTGTTTAAACATGGACTATATTTTATCCATTTAAAATTACTTAAATTGTTTGTGATTCAAGAAGATTTCAATGTTTATTCAGCAATTTTGTGTTGTTTTCTAACCACATACAACTTAACTTTAAAAAATATTATTTTATTAACTTGTATGTGTGGCTCAAAAATATCTGTACTATGTATGGAAGTCTCATCTGTGTTTACACTAAATACACTGCTGCTAATAGTTATTTGAGATTTGTGTCTTACATGAGATTTGTGTTTGTGTATTGTGTTTTACATGCACATCTATTTTGAGGTCTAGCCACAGATTTTTATTAATGTTTAGTACAGAGAACTATGATGGAAATGGCAAAAACTTCAGCTTACTCCACTTGTCATAGTAGTATGTTATGGATTTATGAAAGCCATCTTTGATTAATCTTTTATGATTGATCCACCCTCATGTTTAAAAGTTGTAATAGTCATTTTTGCATCTTTTTTCTCCAAATTTGCCACAGAACCTCAAGAGTCCAAAATGTATCAAGTGTGTTTAGATATTCTTTTGCAAACCTTTATTGTTTCATTTTGTGGTGAAGATGTAAAATAGTGAATGCAATGTTTGGACAGGTGTCACTGCAACAGTGCATTACCTCTCCTGAGTCTGTAATATGTTCCTAAAAGTCTGTTGAAGTCAAACAGGCTTCTGTTAAGACTTGGCTTTCAAGCAATATTATGATCTGAGCATATCCACAGTACTGAGAATTAATTCTTATGGTTTCCATGTAACTTACGCAGTTTATAATAAATCATATTTAGTAGATATAATTGATGGTATAAATTGCATTAAATGAACACTGTGAGGGAAATTCCATATATACACCATATATAATCATGTAATACTCTGATATATAATACTCTGTGAATCAGCATACATAACTATCTGTGAAGCCATGATCTATGTTGTTCTCACACTATTTGTTGTTCTCAGATACCAATCAGTGATTCATTATTCTGTCATCTTTAATTAACCTGTTTTAGTATAAAAGCCTCCCTACTCTGTTTAGCAAAGTTTGGACTCTTTTGGGTACATGCTGTTCATTTTCCTTAAGTTGGCCCTAGGATTGCACAACATCCGCGGCTAGGAACTGTTGTAACTGCTGACAGGAGGAGGATTATCAATCTTTCCAGACATGGCCGTCTTGTCACCCTGTATGACTCTTTCTTTTAAAGTTTCACTTCCTGTTTTCAAGGTGTGCAAGCACCATTGGGGAGCTTTCTCCTTTTTCACTGAACTGAGATTGCCTGAATAAAGCTTCTTTACTTTTCAATCTGGGGTCCTCGGCTGATTTCCTTAACAATTTGGCATCACAAACAGGATCGCACAAGTCTTGGGTGCTCCATCTAGGGAAGAGGTGAGGCATCACAGTGGGGTCCTCAAAATTGGCCCCATCTCTCTTACACTCGGGCAGTGTGAATTGCCGTGCCCTTGAGGAAGAAGAGGCGCTGTCTCTTTCCCCAGAGGAACCTCAGTCTGCTGCTGATCAAACCTAAGGTAAAATACCTGTATTTCTCTTCTTCTTTTGGTGTCAGGTCATTTATGCACAGATATTGGTTTTCTCTTCTACAAATTTATCATTTTTGAAACATTTGGTTTTTTTCCGCACCTGTTCTCCAATCAGGTAGCAGGCCAGTGGAATATGGGATATTCCTAGGGGCTTGGAGGGCCCAGGGCGTTGGACGCCAGGTCTTTGAGACGGCTTAGATAATTCTTTGTTATTTCTGGAACAAAATAACACACACAATGCCGATGGGCTTGAGATTTACCATGGGGTGCACGGAGTCTTTGAATGCCAATAAAAAGGGTGAGCAATAATATTGTTTTGATAGGTGGAAGTCTTAATGACATTTGTTGTAGGATACTAGTTTATTGGGCCAGGGAAGACTGAAGCACATTGGCTGGCTGGTCGGTGAAATGAGCTCTGTGATTGGAGAGGTCGAGCAAATGTTTTAAATGTTTTAAGAGTTCAGACAATACTGTGACAAATGCCTGAGAAGAAGGAATGCAGAGGGAAAAGTTGAGGACACCCCATGCGCTGGAGGCAGGCACCGGCACCCTGTTCTGGCAGGGTCAGTGTCTGGATGTGGTGCAGGTGCCTTCTTCCACTGTCGCAGGCTCTCAGCTTTATGGAGAAGACTCAATAAACCTATTATTTTCTCTGATCTCTTCATATTCACTCTTCTGTTCTTCCTTCTCCTTACCCTTCTGTCTTTTTTTCCTCTCTCCTTTTTTTGTTTTTAATACTTTCAAAATGGGGGAGATAAGGAGATTTTGCTGAGTGGGGCAGCAGTTAGTATGTAAAATTAAATAAATTAAAAACTGTTTTTTTACATACTTATCTACATACTAACAGATTTAAGATCTGAAATTTTTTATGTTCATGATAGTGTTTTGTTGAATCACAATTTGTGCAAAAATTAGAAAAGATATACTTTTTATCAAAACAAACACTTACAAAACATGGACAGTAAAAATAGCAAGGCTAAGGGAATAGACAGGTGGACCTCAGCTCTATGCACTGACATGAAACTTAAATATGGGACAGATATTTTCTCTCAGATGTCAGTATGGATTAGAGATAGGAAAATAAATTAAAAACTGAAAATGTACATGTTGGGGTGGGGGGGACAGTTCTCACATTTTCTCAGTGTGTTAAAACTCAGGTTGAACCAGAACTGGACTCTGCCCCTCCAAGACCCCGTCAACAGAGAGCCATCCAGCCAGCCTAAGGTGATGATCCAAGCGCCTCAGGTGTCTACGTAAATGTGCACCATGGAGAAGAGGAAACAGATTCTCCAGATGAACAGGAAGCTGCTGCAGAGGCTGAAGAGGAGGTTGGAGAGCGGCCAAAGCCAAAACCCAAAGCAAAGACAGTCAAGAGGACAAAACCACTGAGCACACGGGGACCCATAGTCACCAGAAGTCATACAGGCCAGCTGACAAGGCAAACGTCCATGGGGAATCTGACTGCACATGAACAATGCTATCCCCCCAAAACAATGCCACCGCTCCTTCCAGTACCACCTCTCTACCAAAGTCTCCACCCAGTGAGGATGCTGACACCAACCATGTCATTTCTACAGCCACCTCCTAGATATCAGCCCTATCTGCCAACCTATCAGCAAGCACCTCCCACACCCCAGAAGGAACACCCATCAGCTCCTCCTGGTCACATGCAAGAACCACCCTTCCATTTTTTATTACAACCCATCTCCACTTCTGCTGTTGTTATGGTTACTACAGAAGAAACTACACCATATTCCCTGCCACACCCATCACAGGTTTTTAATGCTCCCATGCTTGAAGTTGCAGGTGCTGAAAGTGCCATTTTAGTGCACCACCCATGGACCACAAAGAATATGAAAGAGGCCATGGCTCATCTGCCTTCGCCAAGAGCAGTAGGTGGGGTGAACCTTGGTGAAGCTCTCACAATCTTCTGTCAGGAATTCAGGCCCACCACACATGAGCTGCGACGACTGCTGATGACTAAGCTGGGATCTGACTGGCACATAGTCTCTAAGGACTGGCCAAGAGAGGACAAAAGACTGGTGGAACCGGGATGGGACCATGTTGGCAACACTGTGTATTCTGCTTTCATTGCAACACTGGTGCAGAAATGCAAAGATGCCTTCCCAGTCCAGCTGGACATGACAAAAGTGTCCATGTGCAGACAGCAAGATGATGAGACAGCAAGCAGATACCTGTCCCGACTGATGGAGGTGCACACAGATCATAGTGGCCTGGATAAACCACCAGCATTGTCTGCTCAAGGAGGTGTGGTCGGTCTGTGGGAATTCCATTTGAGAAACAGCTACCTCAATGGCCTGAAGCCAGAAATAGCAGATGGCCTGAAGAAGCTGTGTGTGGGATGGGAGTCTGAAAACATCATGAGGATTGAAAAGTATGCAGTCCACGTGGAGAAGCAGCTCAAGGCAGCAGAACACAAGACAGCTGAGAAGAAGGAAAACAGGAAAGACAAAACTTTGTTTTCCATGGTGCAGAACACAAAGGAGCAACAAGGAGCCATCCTCACCATGGTCCAACAGGTCAGATATCAGAGAGACAGACCACAGAGGTATGAAGGAAGAGGGTGTGGCAACAGAGGAAAGAAAAAGAACACTCGCAACGTCGGCCCGGATGAGTGCTACCGCTGTGGAAAAAAGGGACACTTTATCAGAAACTGGCCAGAGAGAAAAGAGGAAGAGCTGGAGGCCTGACGGATGTGGGAGGGGCAGGGCCGAACCACTGAGAACGAGATGAGTAGAGCTGTAAACACACACACCAACATACACACAGATTCAGACACACGCATGAAATCAAATGTAGGACAGGTACACACAGGTGCACCAATGTATTTACAATACTGTAGTGACCCATTCAATGCCATGTTTACCTTTAGTGGTTGATAGTAAAAGAATGTTTTTAGTTGATTCTGGGGCCATACACTCTGTGATCAGAGCAGTAGGAGTTTAAAAACCAAACCAAAGCTGTCAGACAAGTCAGTTTGTACTGTGGGAGCCATGGGCCATTCTGCTACTGAGTTCTTCACTGAACCAGTTCTGTGTGAAAGTGAGGAACATTGCCAGCTGACCCATCAGTTTTTATTGTCTACAGCTTACCCAGTGAATCTCTTGGAAAGAGATCTTTTCTTTAAACTGAATTTACAGCTCACTTCTGATTCTTGTGGTCTTGTGGTCACTGAAACCAACATAAAGTGTACCCCAAAAATGCTTAAAAATGAAATCAGCGCTCTGGTGCCTTTGAATGGAAGTTAAATCTTGAAGCAGCATGCATGAGGGAAATATCTGAGTGTTTACACAGTGTGTGTGTGAATGATGCAATTGTGAAACAGGAAGTTGATGTAATGCCTGGTGAGGGCCTTTATTGTACTGCTTGTGTGAGTTCTGTTTCAGACACACACTTTGAGAAATTATGGCATGCTTCCAGTTGTGGAAATGACACTTTGATGTTGGATAGACTATTTTGGGACAAGGATCACTGCACAGCATCAGTTTTACTTTCAGAACAACCTGGCTGTAATCAAATGCAGTTGTTTAAGGTGATGAATTCAGTGCCACATGTCTCACTGGTAAAACCACTGAGATCTGAGTGGAAGGATCTGGGCCCTTGGACAAAACAGGCCACAGATCCCCAGGTTTCTGATTGGATAGCCATACCTGATCCTTGTGTCAGATATAGCCCAATGTTGAAAGTGTATGAACGGAGCTTGAGTTTTAAGGTTGAGGTGACACGAAACATTCACATGATTACTGTAGGGCTTGATGCTGATTTTTAGATGGCGGCTGTAGCAACACCATCAGACATCAGCCCTCTGCTCCAGCATGTGCCGGACACGCTGTGGGCACGAGGGAAGCATGATGTTGGATTGATTAGAGACACCTGGCCGGTGCAAATCAGACCCAGGTCCTAGTGTAGACCAAGACAAACACAGTATCCTCTGAAACCGGAAGCCATTGAAGGCATTAGGCCTGTGTTTAACTCACTGATCAAAGCTGGGGTGATTGTTCCTTGCAATGACAGTCCTGTACGTACACCAATCTTTCCTGTGAGAAAGGGTAATTCTGATGATTGGCGGTTTGTGCAAGATCTACAGGCCGTGAACGCAGCTGTCATCTCCAGAGCACCTAATGTGCCTAATCCATACACAACTCTGGGTCAAATTGGGGCACAGATAGGTATTTCACTGTTGTAGATTTGGCTAATGCCTTCTTCTCTGTGCCAATTGACCCAGACAGTCAATACTGGTTTGCATTTTCATTTGATGGGAAAGGTTACACATTCACTAGAATGGCACAAGGGTTTGTGGATGCTCCCACAATTTGTAACCAGGCTTTGAAAGCCAGTTTGGAGTCTTTGCAATTAACTCCAGGTACTACTCTCTTGCAATATGTTGATGATTTGCTCTTAGCCTCTCCTAATAAAGAGCAGTGTGAGGCTGATTCAATCAAGTTGTTGCAGCACCTGGCAGAGGAGGGCCACAAAGCCAGTTTACCCAAATTGCAATTTGTGCAAACAAAGGTAAAGTTTTTGGGCCACCACATATCAGTAGAGGGTAAAACACTGTCTCCTGATAGGGTGGAGGCCATTCAAAAGATTCCTAAGCCTTTGACAAAGAAACAGCTACTACGTTTTATGGGTATGTGCAGCTATTGTAGATCATTTATAGCAAATTATCCACTACTTGAGGCTCCATTGCAGCAGATTGTCCCAAATTCAGGTGGGGCTCACAAAGATATTGAGTAGACTGAGGAGGCTGAAGCAGCCTTCACTGGGCTCAAATTAGCCCTGCAAACAACACCCACTTTGGGTTTTCCAGATTCATCTAAACCTTACATTTAAATGGTTGATGAAAATGGTGGGTGTATGACCTCAGTCCTACTTCAAAAGCATGGTGACAAACTCCGCCCAGTTGCTTATTTCTCTGCCAAACTTGATACAGTAGCAGCAGGGCTACCTTTATGCCTCAGAGCAATTGTGGCGTCAGAGAAGGCATTTTCAGCTTCTCGCAAAATCATTGGTTATTCTGATTTGATCCTCTTGGTGCCACATGGTGTACACATGATTTTGAATGAACATGAAACTTTACATTTGTCCACTCAGCGTTGGCTGAAATATCACACACTACTGTTGGAAATGTCTAATGTTGTGGTCAAAAGGTGTAACGTCCTTAACCCAGCTTCTTTGCTTCCCACAGGTGACGATGGAGAACCACACGACTGCGTGGCAGTTATTAACACCATTTGCACCCCAAGGCCTGACTTGAAGGATGAACCTCTACCAAATCCTGATTTGGTACTCTTTGTAGACGGTTCTGCATCAAAGTGCCCTGAGACAGCTGAAGGTAGAGTGGGTTTTGCAGTTGTGACAGAGCATGAAATAGTAGTGTCTGGAAAGTTGCCAGGCCATTGGTCAGCACAAGCAGCTTAGCTCAAAGCCCTCATTGAAGCTTGTAAATATGCTGAAGGTAAATCAAAAGTTCTCCCCTTAGTATTAATGCAACTAAGGATGAGAATACACGCTAAACACCAGCTAAGCCCGTTTGAAATTCTATTTGGCAAACCTCCATATACAGGAATTGGACCAGTGCCAAGAGAGCCTATGGATCCCCTTCTGTATGACAATTTAATGCTAACATACTGCATACAATTGTCTGCCACCCTTTCTTCTGTTCACAAACAGGTCAAAGAGGCCCTTCCTAAGCCCGCTGCAGAAGACCTGCATGATCTGGAGCCGGGGGACTGGGTGGTGATCAAGGATTTCAGGAGGACCAGGTGGAACAAACCTAGGTGGCTGGGACCTTTCCAGGTGCTTCTGAAGACACACACAGCTGTGAAAGTGGAAGGACGAGCTACTTGGGTTCACGCCAGCCACTGCAAGAGAGCTCCAAAACCACCCGATGTGGGTACTGCTACCTAGCAACTGTCTGCTTCTCAGAGACGACCTCGTGGGTTCAGGCCGGATCTATCATTCCAGCTTCTTTGCCGACGTCTGTGCTGAACTCGCTATTCTTAGCTGGCTACCGGATCAACTACACCGTCAAATTGCCAACGTTGAATGCATAAACAGTCCAGACGGGACATTTGCACTGAAAATTAAAGTCTGGTCTCCAATACCGAACGGGGTTCAATCTATTTGCTGGAAACAAACGTGGGACCCTCGCCCTGAAGGGAATCTGCTGAGCCCAACAGTCATCAGAACTGAAAGTTAACTTTTTTTTTCTTGTCCTGATTGCTTTAATCGGTTAAACACACACCACACATCTATTTGTAGAACTTCTTGAACTGTATCTATGCCATACAAGCAGATATGGGTGAGACATTGTAAAACTGCTCAACTATTTTTCAGGAAGTTTTTTCAGGTGTGAGGGAAATTCCATATATACACCATATATAATCATGTAATACTCTGATATATAATACTCTGTGAATCAGCATACATAACTATCTGTGAATTCATGATCTGTGTTGTTCTCACACTATTTGTTGTTCTCAGATACCAATCAGTGATTCATTATTCTGTCATCTTTAATTAACCTGTTTTAGTATAAAAGCCTCCCTACTCTGTTTAACAAAGTTTGGACTCTTTTGGTTACATGCTGTTCATTTTCCTTAAGTTGGCCCTAGGATTGCACAACATCCGCGGCTAGGAACTGTTGTAACTGCTGACAGGAGGAGGATTATCAATCTTTCCAGACATGGCCGTCTTGTCACCCTGTATGACTCTTTCTTTTAAAGTTTTACTTCCTGTTTTGTGGATATAATCAAGGTGTGCAAGCACCATTGGGGAGCTTCTCCTTTTTCACTGAACTGAGATTGCCTGAATAAAGCTTCTTTACTTTTCAATCTGGGGTCCTCGGCTGATTTCCTTAACAACACATTTTATCATCTTCTGTCATGTTAGAAGGTTTTTTGTTTTCTAAATTATTGTATATATTTGTTGTTGAATTGTGATGAGCACATTGTGGATATGCTCATCTATTTCTGAAATTGTCCTTATTAGCTGAAATTTTTAATTACATTATGGCAATTAAAAAATGTCTACCTGAAAATGCTATCTTACTAAAGTCAGCATGAGTTACTTTTAGAGAGCTATATTGTTCATGGCTGCTGATTGTTGGGACAAGGTTTGAGAAGATTTGACATTGCCTCACCTGTTGAAAAAGCCATAGTCCTATCAAGCTAACAAAGTTCATTTTATTGACCCATTTTTATAAATATTTATGAAGTGTGACAGTTTTATAATAATGTCATAACATTGTTGAATTGCTCTATGGACCCAACTCATTCCAGCAACTCACCATTGAGCTGTCTTGAGGTCCTCTGTGCAGAGAATGATCCAACATCTTGCACTATGAACAGTATTCAAAACATGTCACTACAGATATGCAGTGTCTTATATATATAAATTGTACAGTTAAAATCAAAAAGTAAATAAGGAAACACACACAAACACCTACACAGATTTTTATTTAATAGGTTAAAGCATACATACTTTCACTTTCATTTGTGTGCGTGGCCATGATTGTTTCCACATTAGCTGTTCACATGCATCTGTAGGCAGAACAACATAACCATGACTTAATGCAACATGTGTTACTGAAAGCACTTATTCTCCTTTAAGCTAACTGAAATATATCATATACACTCAGTGCACACAGAACAGGATGCTGATAGACACACACTCAAATGTTAATGCTAATGAATTTTAATATGAAACCTCTGATATTAAAATATGTCTAGCTGATGTGACACAGGAAGAACAAATGCTCAACATTTTAACAACTTACAGCTGAAAATGGACTACTGGCCAAATTGCAGTTCAGACTGAGGGAGTGACAACGGCAATGGCCAATCACACATTAGCAAGAAACGGCAGAGCCATTCAATGAGCTTGTGGGCGGACTAAAGGGAAACAGGTTTGGATTTCCACTGGGTCCTTAAGCTTACCTGTCTGCATGTAATATAGCGTAACATCTCACTCAAATGAACCAAACAGAATAGGGGAAGAGCGAAACTAGTTTGTGAACGAAACGCTTCTCGAAATTCAGTGTAAGCTCTAGTAAAACAAAATTTTGTGAAATTCTGCCCGGACATGTTTTTTAAGTTTCAAAAAGAGGACATGTCTGGGTAAAAGAGGACGTCTGGCCACCCTATGTTCAGTTAACTTCAGACCACAACTAAACTCAAAAAGATTTTTTAGAGTTTTTAGAGATACAGATCCAGTCTATGAAAACAATGTCAGCATAGCATAGCCAACACAACAATAGCTCAACATTGATGAAGCAAAGACCACAGCAGCACAATGATTCGCTAATCAAAGCTGAGATATCTCTTAAAAATAAAAGCTCAAGTTTACGTTTTTATCAAAATATGTTGAATGTTGCCATCCATCCATCCATTTTCCCCCATCCACCCCCCCAACACAGTTTATGTCTTCAATAGGCACTCCAGATACCCAAAAATATGTGCAAAAACACTGAGAAAGTGATCTTTCTGTAATAAGTTCAATTTAATTATACAGAAGAAATATATAAAATGCTAAAGTAAGATATAAAACTATTTTAAAGTCTAAGTCATAAAATTTTCTTACCAAAGTGTAGAAAAGCAAGCAGGAAGAGTTCCCATTTTGATGTCTCTGCTCTTACTGGTGCGGCTGCCACTCACTGTAAAAGGAAAAATATTAAATTTCTATTTTCTGCACAAATAGTAGTTTGAGCTTGAGTGTAACTATGGTGTAGTTTCCTATGGTCTTTGCCTCTAACACAGATGTGCTTTCTAGAGCTGTGCTTTGCTACTGGGTGAAATGGCGAGGATAAGAAATATCATGTTCTTTCTGACCTTTGACTGCTTCCTTGATCTGCCCTTGTGGTCATGCCGAAGCCGTTGCCTTTACCTAATAAGGAGTTGTTTTCTCTTCCAGGAAGTGTTAAGGTGAAATTGATCAAGATAATATCTCTTTAGATGTTGTTGTATAACCAAATCCTTGCCTATGATATTGATAATAAGAAGAATAAGAATAATATTTGTTTTGAAAAGTGCCTTTCAAGACACCCTTTTAAGAAATTTGCTAAAACATTAATACAATAATTAGCTAAAAGACTAGATTTTAAGACTAGTTTTGAACTTAACTATGGATGAACAGATGCTCAATTCAAGACACTAAAAGCCCATCACCAAGAATATGCAGCTTAGAGGGGGGAACTTTGAGCAGATGGGAATCAAAGGAGCAAAGAGATCGAGCTGGAGAGTGTGGCTACAATAGACTGCCAAAGTAGGATGGATCTGGACCATATCTAGATTTAAAAACCAGCACAAGCAGTTTATATTGTTTCAGGGTTGGAGTAATGTGGTCCAGCAGCTGAATTTTACACATGCTACATTATGTTTAAAGCCTGGGCAGGAAGTTCATATAACAGAGCATTACAGTAGTCAAAACTCAATGTTACAAAGGTATGGATAAAGGTCTCGGCACAAGGCAATGAGAGAATAGGGCGGATTTTGGCAATGTTCTTCAAATGGAAAAATGTTATCTTGCAGATGTTTCTGAGGTTTAAAAGATATGGTGGAGTCAAAAATAAATTTCTAATCTGGGTTTTAGAAGAATCAGTGAACCCTGGGATAGACAGGCAATATTGTTCTTTTTAATTGTGACTGAAGAAACAATCAGAATGACTTCAGATTTGTTGCAATTCAGGCTCAAGAAGTTATCTTACATCTAAGACCTCACATCAGCTAAACAGATCATTAACAGTGTGGGAGGCAAGGTGAGTTATGGTTTAGTGTACAGTGGTACTTGAAAGTTTGTGAACGCTTTATAATTGTACATATTTCTGCATAAATATTACTTAAAACATCATCAGATTTGATAAAAGTAATGAAAACCCAGTGAAACAAATGAGACAAAAATATTATACTTTTTCATTTATTCATTGAAGAAAATGATCCAATATTATATTTGTTTGTGGTAAAAGTATGTGAATGTCAGGCCTCACCTCAGGCCTCCTCACGTGACTCCATTTCCCAGCAGCAACCTGTTCCACGTCAGCCACATCCAACCAATCACAGGAGAAAGCGAAGGTTGCTCTCTCCTGAGTTCTGAGATCCTCCACCTGTTTCCAATTTCCCACATCTATAAAAGTGTACCTCAAACTCATTAAAAACACAAAGTATTGGCACTGACTTTATAGTGCCTTACCAAGTGTTCTTTTTCTTGTCTTAGCTTTCCTCATGTATGGCCTGTTTTTGGATCTGATTTAGACCTTGTAACTGTCTGTGATATTGTATTTGCCCCTGAGTATGAACTTGATCTGTTTTGATTGTGATTTGGAAAAGGTCACAAAACCATCTCTAAAGAGTTTGGACTCCACCAATCCACAGTCAGACAGATTGTGTACAAATGGATGAATTTCAAGACCATTGTTACCCTCGTCAGGAGTGGTCAACCAACAAAGATCACTCTAAGAGCAAAGTGTGTAATAGTCAGCGAGGTCACAAAGGACCCCAGGGTAAAGTTAATGTTCATGAGTCCACCATCAGGAGAATACTGAACAACAATGGTGTGCATGGCAGGGTTGCATGGAGAAAACCACTGCTCTCCAAAAAGGACATTGCTGCTTATGTTCGCAAATAAAGAATGAAGATTAATCAGTCAATGACAAAGAGAACATTAACATCAGTGAAATATTTTAATAGTGGAGAAACTAATGAGAGTTAACAATGGCACAGGCTTCCCATTCACCAGGTTCTTTTTCAAATTTTTATTTGAAAGTTGAATTGCCTAACTGTAAATGCTGCACTGCTGAAGGTGGAGCCAAAAAATCTGAGCAAGGTAGAATGTAACTTGATATTTTTACCAAGATATTGAAGAAAAGAAGTTTGCTTCAGCTTCAATAAGAGTTGAAAGGCATGAAAGAGGAAAAGAAGGCTGCTGTGTTATTTTTTATGTTTTACAGACAATTTTTGCACTGTTTCATGTTTGTGATAGCACCTGGTTAGATCCTCAGCAGCGACTGTTGTGAGTTTGCTGCTTTGGTGGATGTTGTCATGTATTTGGTTATCTGTTGAGATATGCAGTGTGAAGGATCAGATGAGACAGGTGCAGAACATTAGCTGACGTGACGAGGGTGGGAACACAGAGACATGACGTAGATGAAAGGAAAACTTATACACATGAGCACAAGGCCCGCCTTGCTGGGAGAGGGCAGAGTCGGGCATGTGACAATTCACTTGTGTCTCATTCCCCCATTAATTTGCCCTGTGTATATAACCTTGCCTGCAAAGTTTAGTTTTGGGGAAGTTTCTGTTGTGTTGTCCCATTTTGTGTGTGCATTTACATTACATGCTTATATGTAATATACTTTATAATGTGTATTTTAGGTATTTGCAGCAGTTTTTTTTAGATGTTTGCATTCATTGTTTCTTAGATATTTGAAATCCTCCAGCCCACCCCTGTGCTGGAAATTGTAGTCATGGGAAAAATAAAGTACACCATCTTTGAATTCCATGATTTTTAATCCTTTCATTAATTGATCATCAACAAGTGTGATCACCTAAGAGTTTCTGAAGTTTTGGCAGTTTGGTGGAGCATTCATGTGTACAGTATGGTAACACAATGCCAGGGAGGAGGAAAGACATGGCAATGGTATTAAAAAAGCAACTGTTGCTACCCATCAAATTGGGAAGGGTTATAAGGCAAATTCCAATTATTCACAACTGAAAAACATTCAAGACCGTTGCCAATCTTTCCAGACGTAGATGTCCCAGCAAATTCACCCCAAAGTCATACGGTGCAATGCTCAGAGAAATAGTAAAAGATACAAGAGCTAAATCTTATACTCTACAGACCTCAGTTAGCATGTTAAATGTTCAAGTTAATGACAGAACAATTACAAAAAGATTGAAAAGTATGGCTTGTTTTTCCAGGAAAAAGCTTATTTCTAAAACAGAACATGGCAGCACAGCTACATTGGGTGATTTGGTGGTTAGCATGTTCACCTTTCAACACTGAGGTCTTGGGTTCAAGTGCCCATCTGGATGGAATTTCCATGTTCTCCCTGTGTCTGCGTGGATTCCCTCTAGGGACTCTGTTTTTTTTCCCACAGTCCAAAACCATGACGATTAGGTGAATTGCCTACTCTTAAATGACCCTGGTGTGTGTGAATGAATGTGTATGTCTGTGTGTGTATAAAAGTGTGTGTGTGTCTTCCCCAGGGGCGTGAGAGTGGGGGGAAAAGTGGACCTGACTACCCAGGACCCGAGTAGGGAGAGGGGCCCATAAAAATCCTGATTTTTTTTTTTTTATGTTTTTATTTCAAATGAATTGGGCCCTCAAATTAATTATTTATTAATTAATATTTCAATATATTGATAATATCAACTGAGGGAATGAACTTTAGTCACAGTCCTCTCAACATATTAGACATTCTGTGGCCCCCTCTTGGAGGCCCAAAATGGTTTAGTCCACCCAACAGCGACTAGCGACAAGTGTAACGTCAGTGAGTGTAGATTGAATGATGGTGCTACCCATCATGCTGCCCAATAAGCAGAAATCGGGATAT
>BRDA01028218.1:0-30523 GCA_036984385.1 Crenuchus spilurus | reverse complement strand
TGTGTGTGTGTGTGTATGTATATATATATATATATATATATATATATATATATATATATATATATATAAAAAATATGTGTGTGTGTGTGTATGTACAGTATATGAGGATCTAAACAGACCACAAAATGAAACGGTATCTTTGCATATAAACTCTTCATTTAAAAATAACATTTTGCAGAATCGATACAGTATCACAAAGCATGATATTGATACACTCAAATTTGTTAATATTTTCATACGTCCCAAGTCAGTTCATCAGCTGATGTGGTCCAAGTCTGTGCTTTTAAATGACTTCATAGTCACAATGAAAAAACTGCATGGTGCAAATGTTGTGATTGTTAGACAAATCAGATGCTCATAATTAGCAACATTTTTTTTTTTTACAAAAACAGAAAAATCACTTTACATCATAATTGTAGCCATGTTCAGAATAAGCAGTCAGTACATCATTTACAAAATGTTCATCTTTAATATGCTTCGAAAATGCATTACATTATTATGTAATATGCATTATACATATTATATGTATATACATATTTATATACATGTACTCATTTTTGCCTGAAGATGGTGATAAAGAGCTATTTAAAGCCTTGCTACTTTTGCAACTTGTCACTAGGTCACAGTATACTCATCACTGAATTTTTTATATACATATTAGATATTTTAGTATATCTTGTCTGCTCACTCTGATCAGATTAAACATGTGCAGTGTTGTTCATGTATCTCATCAAAAGGCCTCATTTAAGATGACTACTGCATAGACTTTTTCTTATATTGCCGTTGATTTAAGTCTATATAAACCACTGAGAAATTAAAGCGTGTTCATGGCCCAGATTTGCTGAGCTGATAACTCCCTTGATCCCCACGTTTGAACAGTTAGTCTGTGTGTGCACATGTGTGAATAATCTTATTTCCTGTGACAGTTACCAGATAACATCTTTCAGACAGTTGCAAAGATGCAGAGACAAAGACATGAAATATGAATGTGGTGCGCTGCCTCTGCGTTTGCCTGACCACCAGAGTCGCAGCAGACCGCTTCCCGTGCCACATGCCATGACTGCACACTCACTCTGAGCTAGTCCATGCAGATAATGTGTGCGGCCTCTTCCTCTGAAAGGTTGACTGTGCTGACAAGAGCACCTGTGTATAAGAGGCAACAACTCCCCATGAAACAGATTCCATATTGAGTACAGTGCTATCAGCTTTGTTGGGAGTTAAACATTATTTCGACAATTTATTGAATAACTGATTTAATTGCCAAAAATGAACCTGGCACTTTAATGATCAGCCTTTCAAAGTTTCTAAAATGTGAAGTCATATCTGAATATTATGACCACCCCTGGGCCCAGGATGTAACAGATTCCACATGACAGGGTTTACTGCATGTATAAATTAGTGAGCACACCGGTCAGTTGTAGCAGAGTGTACAAACGATGTGATTTGACTGATGTCCTGATGACTGATTTGAAGGGTGAAGGGTGGTAGCATCTCAGAAACCATTAACTTTGAGGATATTTTGTAGTGAAGGTGTACTGAGAATGGACTTCTTGTATATTGTATGCCACCTAACTACATAACAGTGGTGCCCCACAAGCCATTGATGCCACAGCAGAACACCTCTGGTGAGTGGTACAGAGCAATTGACTCATCACAGTGGACCACTTCTATAATGAACACATGAGCAACAAGGTGTCAATCATCACTACTGAGTTTACACTCAGTGCAAAGTGGTTATTCCCATTAGTAGGCAGGTGGTCATAATCTGATATAACTATGTACTGTCTATTAGAAAGCACTACAGTCATGGGCTGCAGGTTAAAGAAATGGACATGGGATGAAAAGATCATTGGTTCACTCACCTGAATCGACAAGAAAAAAAAACTGCTGAAGGATTTGATTTTTAAAAAGTACATCATCTATATATTCTTACACATTCTTCCTGTAACTAGTCGTAAATGTTTGGCAGTGGCCAAGTGTAAGACTCTAAGCCACTTTCACAAGTGCCATATTATGTGGTCAGAGGGATTTTAAGCCATTCTTCTTGCAGGATAGTGGCCAGGTCACTACGTGATGCTGGTGGAGGAAACCGTTTCCTGACTCGCTCCTCCAAAACACACCAAAGTGGCTCAATAATATTTAGACACAAAGACTTGCCGTCTTGGTCACAAATGCGCCAGCAAGACGTGCACCAACAATTTGTCCTCTTTTGAACTCTGGTATATGTCACCCATAATGTGTGCACTGCAATATTTTGAGCAAAACTGTGCTCTTACCTGCTAATTGAACCTTCACACTCTGCTCTTACTGGTACAATGTGCAATTAATGAAGATTGGCCACCAGACTGGTCCAATTTAGCCATGAAACCTCCCACGCTAAAATGACAGGTGTTTCAGTTTCATTGCCTAACCCCTGTAAGTGCCTGTTGATGGTGGCCTGAAGAGAAACAAACCACCAACCAACCACAAGGTGTTGGGCTCCCAAGAAACAAGTGTAACATGTTTACACTAGGAACATGTATTGGTTAGCAGCCTGAAAGTATGGAGCTGGGCAGCCATATGCCAGTCAGATTGCTTTAATAATGTGTAAATGTTCACTGACCATATAGGTGCACTTTGTAGTTCTACAATTACAGACTGTAGACCATCTGTTTCTCTGTATACATTGTTATCCTCCTTTCACCCTGTTCTTTAAAGAACAGGACTATCACAGAGCAGGTATTATTTGGAAGGTGGATCATCACTCAGCACCACAGCTTTGGCTGGTGCACTATTCTCACTCCAGCAGTGACACTGAGGTGTTAAATAATCATTTTAAATATTCCATACCAGTGCAACACACACTATCATACCACCACCACATCAGTGTCACTGCAGTGCTGAGAATGATCCACCATCCAAATAATCATTTAAGAACAGGGTGAAAGGAGGATAACAAAGCATACAGAGAAACAGATGAACAACAGCCTGTAATTGCAGAACTACAAAGTGTACCTATATGGTCAGTGGAGATGATCAAATGGACAATCTGTGTATATATAAGGAGATGGTCATGGTATTCTGATATGACTATATTAGTCAACAAATGTATCAGACTATTTACTATTGTAATAATCATTTAAAATCCATTTTTGCACACTATGTTTTAAAATTCAGTATGCATTTTTTTAGAACATGTAATCAAATTTTGTCAAATAATCAATTATAAGTGATAAATTGTTGTTTTGTCAGATGACAAATGACAAATCTCACATAGGCCAACCACTGATCACTATAAGCCAAATGCTATGTTTGACCTTTGGTTAGCTTGGTTAGTTACTTTTTCCTTTGCAAATTAAGAGGGGCATTAGCTGGACATGGTTTCAGAGGCTATTTTGTGGTTTTGCAACAGTCAGGTCATGTTTGCCCTGTGTAGTTGTTGGAGCTATTAGCGAATCTTGGCAGATTGAATTGTGCATCAAGATGTCTGCAGCAAGAGCTCCCCTGACTTCAAGTCAATTTCCTCATATTTCTGAAAGCAGAAGCCCTGTGTTGAAAGCAGTCGATATTTGGCGACCTTGTTGCCACTGTCTCCTGCCCAAGTCTTTTTTATGAGGTTTTTTGCAAGGAAGCGAAAGTGCCATCTGAGTGGCTCTCTCTGAGGAACAAGTGTGCATTGATTTTTCCGTCAACTGCTAATAGCTTTAGCAGCTCAGCACTGACCTTCTCTCTCTCTCTCTCTCTCTCTCTCTCTCTCTCTCTCTCTCTCTCTCTCTCTCTCTCTCTCTCTCTCATTCACTTTGTCAATATACAAAATGCCACAGGTAGACCTTTTTAAAGTAAACTGAAGGTGTTTAACTTAAGTTTACATACAGCTGAACACTTAAAGGCATTTTTTATAAAGCATGGCCACAAATTACTATTTTGAGGCCATGAGATAATAAACTGAGGCCACAACATAATACACTGAGGCAAATGAATAATGTTCTGAGACCACAAGTTTTAAAAAGATGAACATTAATTAAACATTAATTTGTGCTCTCCTTTTTATTACCTTGTGGCCTCGATATAATTATTTTTAGCCTTGCTTTATAAAAGAAAAATACCATGTCACTGCAAGGCATATGACTATGTTTATTTTCAATAACAACGACACAAGTTACATTCATGTCAGAAATTATAAAAACAGCCGTTCCAGCTGTTCACACAAGCATATGCAAGTAATTGTATTATCGAGATCAGTCCTTATGATAGCTCACTGCATGGCAGTCTTATTATATCACATGCTCAGAGTTTCTAGCTCAAAAATGAAAGGGCTTTACCGGGGTAAACTTTCAAAAGATGTGTTGAGTTGCCTGAACTGCTCCACACACTGTGAGACATTAGGGACAGTTCAGAAAAGGAAGTGGACCTACAGGAATGTCTTACCCTTCTTCTATTGTATTATCTTCTATGATGTGACTCTCTATTGTGCCTATAGGTGTCAGTGAAAATCCATTCTGGTACTCAGACAGATCATCAGAGGATAGAATGTGACTATTCAGTACATTCAGAGTTCATATATTAGACATTTGGCTTTTTTTTCAGCTATTAACTCTTGTGTGACTGTTAAGGCTGAAAACTGATTCACCACCTTGTTTGACAGATGAAACCTTATAAATGTTTTTTTTTTTTTATTGAAACTTCATGATTTTTCAGAGAGACTTTCTGCACATTTCTGATATTATTATTATTATTATTATTATTATTATTATTATTATTATTAGTAGTAGTAGTAGTAGTAGTAGTAGTAGTAGTAGTGTCATTATTTACTTTTATTGTGGTAGTGTTTTTTATTGTTATTGTTATTTGCTGTGTGCTTATTGAGTCATTTAAAACTATTTTTGTCTCATTTTGTTTTATTATCTCAGTTGAACGGCCCCCCAGCCCCCCCTGGTAAAATTCTCCATCCTGAGCCCTTGTTAAACACTGTTACACATAAAAGATTATTGCTATGTGGGTAAAAGCAAAAAGTGCTCTCTCTTGCATCTCTTTGATCTATTATCTTGCAGACTTCCAGGACTTAATCCCAGGCCTCCATAAGGAGGTGGAGCTATTTTCCTCAATTTCTCTCTCTCTCTCTCTCTCTCTCTCTCACTCTCTCTCTCTCTCTTTCTCTCTCTCTCTCTCTTTTCCTTCCTTTAGTTTTCCCATGTTATCATATTTCTTCCCTTTTGCCTGTAAATATTGCCAAGTGGTGACACAACTCATGGAACCACTGCACATCTAAAGTCTTCAATAAAGATGCTAACATTGTATTAATGAGATATACTAGTTGGAAGACAAAGAGTTTTCCCATAATGCAAGCACATATATTCTTAGTAGTATATCCACAGCTGTGTTGGTTGATTTATTTTGGATAGTTGTTAATGAGTTCCATCTCAGGTCATGCTGGTGGTCCTGAACCCTCAGGACAACTGATTAGGAAGAACTGCCCAATGCAGACTTGAACTAATGAGCTTCCTTATAGAGAGATACTCCTCTGTGTTAAATTCCAGTGGGGTAATTCATCGGCAGCCTGATTACCCTGAGGCAGGAAATATCAAAAAAGTAAAATATATGGTCAGCATGTGGTGTTCTGCTCTGTTAGGTCTGCTTAAATAAGGTGACAGGAAGCTGAAACGGACCTCTTGATACTGTAAAGCCTTTCTTGGTTCCTTCCTTCCTGTGTTTGAAATGTCAGCCTTTGAATGGGGTCGTAAAAGGGCTCCCAAAAAAGCCAGAGTCCCTTCACAGCTGCTCGAAGAAATTGTACCTTTTTTGCAAAGCATGCACGTCTGACGTCAACATGGCCAGGAGTATTTAGAAAAGACAGGAACTACCATAGTATGAAGGGCAGAACATACAAACAAAGACTGTTTATTCTTCATTCTATACATTTTATCATTGCTTTTTTGTATTGTTCTTGGTTTTGGGGGGTTGGGGGTAGAAAATCAGGATTTTCAACAGGGTGGGATCTGCTTATCAGCCATTATGCAACAAAACTGGTCCTGGCTCTTTCACTGCTTGATAACAATATGCTTTTGACCTTTGTTTTGTTTGCATGCAATTCAGAGGCCCATTACCAAAAGGCCCTGAATGGCTTCTAATGTAATTAACTGGCCTGGTCAATGTTGTTATGGATTTTTTTTCTTTGCTCCCTCCCCTCATATAAGCATCTTTCTGCCTTGAAAAAAAATCAAAGTATTGATATGTTCTGAGAGGTTTTAGTCCTTGGCAAAAGTGACTTCTTTTATCTCGCAAGTTGTCTGGATTCCTCAGGTTACAATTGAAAGTAGCACTGGACTGACCAACAGTACCCATGACATTTATAAATGTTCTGTTCAGTCAGCCACCTACCTGTGTCTATTTGGTACCATTCATGCTGCTTTCATTTTAATGAATTGGAGAAGTTTTTTAGGGTTTAATCAGTGTATGGACCATTCTGTCATAAAGACACAATTGTTATTAAAAACAAGCACAATGTCACACTGGGTGTGGGAACAATCACAGCTCATAACAAAAGATGAATTCCATTGCTCACCATGAGTGCTCAGACCCCCTCACCACTACTTTACAGCTATTAGGACTCTTTTCATATGAATTTAAATTCTTACAGGGAACCTGAACAACTTAAACAGTTTTCATTCTTCATATTTTCACCACAGGGCTCATCCAACACTGTTATTATATGAATTTACATTCATATAGGGAGCTTTTCCTAAAACTTGGAAAATATACAGCTGTAAGACTGTTTAAATAAATGTAAACTCTTATAGGGAATTTGAGTGTGTTTTAGCAGTGCTCATGCTTTACATTGTCATGTAAGTTCTCAATTAATATTATCATTGGTTTACAGCTATTTAAGCTCTGTTTGTATTAATTTAAACTCATGTAAGGAACTTAAATGACTAACAATGCTCATACTTATTTATTTTCAGATTTTTATTATTTAATATTTTCTTAAAAGTTTATTATGATGATGTAGCCACAGGTTTACAGCTGTATTATTTGTACAAAAGTCTAAAATTTTTAAATTGCTCATATTTGATATTTTCATATTTGTTCATAGTTGATATTTTCATAGATGCCGCTTATCATGAGGTCGGGCCCTCTATTTAGGCCTCTGTTCTTATGAATTTTACTTCTTATTTGGACGGTAATGAATTAATAGTTTCATGTATGTTCACAACATTTTCATACAAGCTGAGGACTGGACCTCATCACCATTGTTTTGCATATATTTAAGGTTCTGTTTATCTGAATTTAAACTTGTGAAAGTTTATAGTTCATATATTTATGGTCAAAATTAATACACTTCAAAAAAAAATATACCTTAGCAAGCAAAATCATCTTAAATATCTAACATTTATCATTTTGAAAATGTTGTGAGCTTATTGTGAGGCTATTTACCCTAACATCTGACATATTTTACTAGTTTTAAGTAATTTATTAAGTAAAATGATTTCACTATACTGGCAGATGATTTTGCTTGTATTAATAAAATTATTTAAAATAAGTGTGGAACATCTAGTTATACAGTATTTTAAATATTTGAAAATAAGCTTACAACTTTCTCAAAATCTGAAATATTAGAGATTTAGACCAAGATATCTGCTAAGATATCTTCTTTGCAGTGTTTTTTCATAGAACTTGTCCTCCTTGCCATTATTATACAGTTATTGTGGGCTCTGTAGAGAACTTGAATGATTTTTAACTGTGTTATGTCACTGGGTATGGCCTCATCACAATGTTCAAACCAATGAGTTTACAGCTTTTAAACACTCCGTTCTTATAAATTAAATTTTTGGGGGGAAGTTCATAGTTGATATTTTCATATATGATATATATTTCAATTGAAGTCACACACTATGAGGGCCTCTTCACCACTGTTTTGTATTGCTGTACCTTTTCATAATGAAAGGTGTTAGTATTTAGTACTCATACAATTCCCACTGAAGTAAAACACTTGGGTATGTTCTTACCTTTGTATTTGTGATTTGGCTTTTGATGCTGTAAAATTCTGTCTTGAAAGAAGCTGTTTGCAAATCTGTCTGACACATTTGCACCAAACAGCTCTGGCCCAGTTTACACAAAGACAATGAGGCATTCAAATCACACCGATCACTGTCTAGCAAATGCAAAATGGCCTTATCAGGGTTAGGACAATTAATACTACTACAAACTGGGCTAAAAATGACAAAATAAATTTTAACTTTACTGTGAATTAGAGAACTGTTTCAAAACATTTTACTTTCATTGACTATTAAAATATATATCCTATTCATGCTCCATTCATAGCGCTTTTGTTTTGGTAGGAAATGTGACAGACTCTGTTGTTGCCTTTCAAGATGGAGAGCCATACTTTAAAACAGTCCCTGGAGGGGGGAGAGAAATAAGTAGGGTTTTTTAGCCAATGAAAAGTGCCTGACTGTGCTGGTTAAATCCCTATAAAAGTACTTTAATGGACAATGGAATGCTATTCCACACTGCAGCCCAGCAATAGCATTCATAATGAGCCAGGCTCCATTTTGTTTTGAAAGACCCATTTAGTGTGATACAGTGCTTCCTAGGACCACCAACCTCCTTTCAGCTTTGTCAGAGTTCAGGCCATTGTCCCCTGTTTTCTCTCAGTCGTTATGTTCAAAACAAAAAAAGAACTGAAAAATAAAGATGATTAAATACAAATCATAAGATCAAATCTGCAAATCTAAGTGTTGGATTTCAAAATCAAAATGGATTATGACTCTTACCTTAAGGCATTGTTTTCAAAATTTCAGCACAAAGTTAATTTAACCAACAAAAACAAACTAGTTTGTATTTTCTTACTGATTGTAGTTCTTTGGAAAAAAAATAAATAAATAAAAATTACAAAAAGTGCTAACCACAAAGCACATTGGCACATAATTTTGCTTTAAACAAACATTAAGGATAACTTTAGCATATTTCAAGAAACAGTAAAATATATTTTTGTATATTTTGAGAAACAATAAGGATTTTTGTACTAATTTCAAGAAACATTAATTGTGTTTTAAGATATTCCAATAAACAAATAATATATTTTAGTCTTTTCTTTAAGAATTAGTAATGATACTTTTACTTATTTCCAGAATTTTATTTTTTTTTGCTTATTTTGATGCTTATTTTGAGAAACATTTTTTTTGCCTATTTAAAGAAAATCAAGACTTTCTTACTTATATTTCAATAACGCTTACATATTTCAATCAAGAAACATTAACAATGTCTAATATTGTTTTAGTGTTCTGCATAACGACATTTTGAGTAGATTTAAGGTTCCTATCAAGAAATCATTTCTGCAGTGTGCTGTATGTGTTTACCTGAATGTTGTAGTATGTGTATAAATGTGTAGGGGCTTGTACATCTTCCATGACTGTGAGAGAAGAATGGAGGAGAGTCTGTTCTTGGGCTGATGAAGTGTCTGCAGAATAGCTCAAATGGAAGGTTTCTGTGTTTTGTAGCTTTTCTGTGTCTTTTCCCACAACATTTCACATTGTATGTTGTTTTGAATGGAAAAAAAAATATTTCACTGATTGAAATGGATGTTTATGGATTTACATACACTGCCCATCAAAAGTTTCATAACACCCTTTCTTATGAAATTATCTTTCACTTGTTTAATTAGGTAAGAAAAATTATTTGACCAATTTTTTTTCCAAGCTGTTATTAAGAGCACTTATTAAAATATTTTTGGTTTAAGAACTTGAAAATTTGGAGCACTGACATCATATCAAGGGAATCAAATACACAAGACTTAAATATTTTTTTCAACCACAATATGGTAAGTTATGGCTTATCTAACTGCTCATGTGGTCAGTTTATAACTATAACATTGCAGAACCTGCCTCTACAGAAAATGCTAATGTTATCTGATTGTCAGCATCTATTGAGACAAATACATTCCCGTATTGGGTTCACGTGTTTTCTTGCAGATAGTAATATGCCTGTATTACATGCTGTGTACTATAGTGCTTTTGAAATAGCTCACAATTTGCTTTGTCGTTCACTTTTCACCTTTATTCAGACAAGGCCTATTTTCTCTAGTCAGCAGAATTTTTTGTGTGTTTGCAAAGCCAGAAGCTCACTAGTCCCTTTAGACAGGCAAGCTTTGTTATCACTACAAAACTGTTCACAAAAAGAAAGAGTTGATGTGTTGCTCATTCAGCCCACCTAAAGATACTGTTTTACTGTTGATCAGTGTTTTGAGAATTAAATGATTGTTATGCAAGATCTGTGCATGTTGGTCCATTCACGTAAAGTAGATGTGCAAAAGGCAAACATACCCAAGTAAAAATATGGACTTGCACTACAGTCATTAAATTTGGATGTTTTTTAAGTCAATATACAATAGACATTCCTTAATATGGTATTTTTCTACAAATATTTTATGCAATTTCTATTTATTTGTGTCTTACCAGCAAAACACACAACAACACAATGTGATGGAACCATTATTTATATTAATTTTTTTCCAATATGTTAAATTCTAGAAAGACTAACTGTGCATTAAAATATTCACAAGTTTGATTTCTGTTAATGTTTTCATGAAAAATTGAAAAAGACAAGTTATTTAATCAAGGGTGCCCAAACTTTTGCACATGAGCACATGAAGTTCTCTTTTTGGGAAACTTTTGGTCTAAACTACAGTGGTAAGCTAATCAGAAAGCAATACAGAGACTGAAGCAATATATAGAATAAGAATCAGTGATTAAATAGACCACTGAAGACGTGTTGTCATTCTGTATTGGAGTTAGAACTTCCAGGTCTAAAATGATTTTCTTCAGAGATATTTGTAGTAAAAATTAGTAGGAGTAGTTGAAACGATTAACATGGCATCTGATTCAATCAGCTTGCTGGTAAAAGCACTCACAGAGAAATGAGTAACCAAAATCTGCCTGAATAAACAAACTTTCTTCAGTGTTATGTCCATTATAGTGTTTTGAAAAGTTTCTGTGGCATTTAATTGTGTGTATAGCTCTTGCTATTCAAAAACATAGGAACCTGGCCTTTGAGGGGCAGCCATCGCCTGATGGTTAGAGACCTGGTTTTGTGACTGGAAGGTCACAGGTTCATAAAATGTTCTACTGTGTGTGTGTGTGTTTATGTGGTTGAGTGTGTGTAAATGGAGTGTGCTGATTGTAAAGCGTCTTTGGGTATCTAGAAAGGCGCTATATAAGTGTAACATTCATTCATTCATTCATACTAACCAAAAATTCTTAGCTGGGTGCTAACTTGCTCTAGATGTTCTAGAGCTGCTGTAGTGAAGGTGTTCTGAAAATGGACTTCTTGTACATTGAGGACAGCCCAACAGCATAACAGTAGTGCTTCACAACCATTGATACCAGATGGGAATAATGACTTCAGCAAGTGGTACAGAGCAGTCGACATTTCACAGTGGACCAGTTAACCACCTAATACAGTCCTTGCCAGGAGGTCTTGTTAGTGTCACCTGAGCCAAGGTTGGTTATTCCCACTATTAAGTAGAATTAACACACCAACACTGATACTAAAATGGTATCAAATGAAACAATCATACTTGTAGTCTAATATTTCTCAGTTTGAGAATGCTGTAAGGGTATGATATGAACATTCAGGGGCATTGTAGTGGGGGTCAAGTGAGACTGAGTTACCCTGTGGGGTTGGGGTCCTTTGGGAGAAGGGTCCTTGAGGAGTCTGGAATTTTATTTTCCTTTAAATATTAAAGGAAATAATATTTAATAATAGGAGGGGGGCCCAGAATTTGGTGCTACGGCCCTGCGAGCATTAAATGTATAGCTACAATTCAGTAATATTAAGTAATATTATCCATCCATCCATTCATCTTGTTAACCATTCAATCCAGTTCAGGGTTGTGGTTAGTCCCCCTACCCCTCACTGAGCAGTGGGCAGGGCACTATATTATTTTAACCATAACCACAAAAGGGTGCCAATCCAGCACACACACACACACACACACACACACACACACACCAGGACAATTTGAGTGTTCAATTCACCTGACCTCCGTGTTTTTGGCCTGTGGTAAGAAACTGGAGACCCAGGATGACCCCACACAGGGAGAACATGGATACTCCACCCAGTTAAGTAAAATGATCTCTGATGCAATTAAAATGCAAAATTTTAGCTTATTTAAAGATGCCCTGAAACATCAACTAAAACTGAGAACTCTAAACAAGTAAAAATATCACATCCTAAAGTAATTGGTCAACTTTTTAAAATTCAGAAATTGTAGATATTTATACAAGTTTCACTTGTTAAGATGTGCAGCTCAAAGTATCTGAAAATAGAACAAATCAGTCAGAATTATACATATAACTGAGTACATGTATCTAGTCTCAGCTGATATATTGAATGTATGTTAATGAAGGCTCAGGTTTACTGGGGAAAAACGTTTGCCGTCTATTTTCATAAACAAAACTAACGTGCAGTACCTATATGCAAACATAAACTGCATGCTGCGGCCTGTGGTCAGTCTCCATGAGCTGTAGGGTCGGGCGGTTTGGTGAAGCAACACGCATGAGTGTGTTTGTTCTTTCTGGCCTATGCGGATAACCAAACAAATTAGCATTAGGCTTTTTTTTCCTTTACAGATTCCATTGCAGTTGACAGATGGCAATGGGGAAGGCCAATATTTTCTTTGCCCATGCATACCTTATCCAAGGAAAACAAACACGATGGAAATATGATCTCAGCGCCATTGTCCAACTGTGTCACTAGCTGAATCGCAGCTGTGTGCATGTCTCCAAAGCCACATTTGCTTTACCTGCCCATTCGAGCTGGGCTTCTTCTTCCTTTTTTATATTCTGAGATGTAATCTGAGCCTGTTAGATGTGAGATTCGTGAATGACTGAATGAATTCTATTTAAAGAAAGGAAGGCCACAAACGCTTTTAGATCATCTGCTGAGCCCTAATAATTACAGAACTCAAGCTTATGCTCATTCATCAAGTGAAGCTACATTATACAGTGAGTAGTGCAGTAGAGCTTTTTGCAAGGCAAGGCAAGTTTATTTATATAGCACAGTTATTCAAGGTGCTTTACAAATTAAGAAATAAAATGATCCATTGGTAGAATTAACAGAGAAAAGGAAAATAGATAAAGAGATAAAAGATCAAACAGAAAGGATACAATACAATAAAACATTATTGAAACAATAGATTTAAATCATTCAATCATTTAATGAACTAGTATACAATAGAGGTGCAGTTACAGAATAAAGCATGACAATGTTTTAGTCAGTGTTTTGAACAGTGTTTAAAACTCAGTTGAAAGTTGCTCCACACTCTTCTAATATTCTGTCAATTGGTTCCATTTAAAAACAGCATAATGACAAAATGCTGCTTCTCTGTGTTTAGTGTTTATCTTAAGCAGGACTAACTGACTGGTTTTTAGGGCTTATATACCGGTACACTGAAAAAGGAAGGAAAAGATTATATGTTTGATCTCCAATGATGTAGGTTCATTGTTTGACTCCTTTACAATAATTCAAAAACTATTAATCATTCAATAACCGTTGACATGGCCTGGTGGGTAGAAACCCGGTCTCATGACTATGTCACTGGTTCAATTCCATGGCAGGACATGACTGAAGCAAAGCACCTAACCAAAGAATGCTCCATGGGCACTGTGGATAGGGGCTGCCCACCACTACAGGAACATATGCCCACTGCCCACTAGTGTGTTCACTACTGTGCCTCTGTGTGTGTGTGTGTGTGTGTGTGTGTGTGTGTGTGTGTGTGTGTGTGTGTGTGTGTGTGTGTGTTTTCCTGCACAGATGGGTTAAATGTGGAGGTCAAATTCCGCTGTGTGCAAGCACATTGGTCAATGATTGTGTTCAGTTTCAGAAAATAAGGTCTAAGCTCAGAAAAAAAGAGCTGCTACATCTGATTATATTTCTCAATCAAGAACATTTAAGATAATCATCAATCTAGTTTAAGAGTATTATACTTCATGTGAAGAGTTTGGTATGAATAGTAGTCTAATTCAGAATGTTACATGGCTAATTATTAGTATTATTATTATTATTATCTCCATGGTTTCAGGCTGTAGAAGGAAACTGGAGACCATAGAAGAAACCTATGCAGTCACAGAGAGAAATTGCACCCAAATGGGGACTCAAACCCAAGGCCTCAGTGCTGAGAGCTGGAGGTGATAACCACCAAGGCACCATGCTGCCATATTCTAACAACAACAACAACAATAATAATAGTTGTTGCTGTTGCTGTTATTATTATTATTATTACTATTATTATTATTATTATTATTATTATTATTATTATTATTATTATTATTATTATTATTGAAGCTAACAAACAACAATCTCCTTCTGAATATTAGCAGCAGATTATTTCTTGTTGGGTTCTCTACATTTTACCAAAGAAACTAAATCCACCCCCACCTTGACTATTATGAAGGCTAGTGTTGCTCAAGTCTGTGGGATCAGATTACTGTAAAGACCTGGACATGGACAATGACCACAGCCTACCTTGTGAGCAGGTAGTGGACAAAGCAGTTAAAAGTATTCACTGTTCAGTGAACTGATTTGAAGAGTTGTTAGTCTGGGCAACACCAATCCTAGTATATTCACAATGCAATCCTGGCAATATTTAAGTGACATCAAGTTGGGCGTCTCTATGACCTGTGGAGAACATAGTCAGAAGCAACTTAAAGAGAAGAGTGATGATTTGTTTTTGTAAGCGATCTGGAATGTGTCCCTCACTGCAGACATCTGCCAGATTAGCATATTAGTTCCCTGCCCTCATGAATTTGTTGGTGGTCTGATGAAATGGCTCCAGATGATGCTGCTGATTCAGTGTACACAATGATAAAACTCACACAATAAACCTCATTCAATTGTAGTAAAAATAAATAACATTTCAGCATTTGCATTATTATGTTCATACACACATATATTATTCCATTTCCTAACCAAAATAACATCTTCTGGCTAATTTCAAATGTCTTTTTTATTCTTTTGCTGTGTAAACATCTGCTCTTAAACACTCCAGCTTTCACTTTTCAAGTTTTATTAGTTATTAATCAGATTATATTAATAATGACTCAGTCCAAAACACTAGTTATTGGCAATGTGCAACACTGTTGCTATAGCCTTAATCTTAACCTTAAACCTATCCTTAACTAGACTAACCCTAAACCTAGCCTTAGCCTTAACCAGACTCACCTCAATCTTAACTCTAACCCCAACCTATATCCCAAATCTTAAACCCAAACCTAGCTTTAAACATATACGTAACTCTAACCTTATATATACTAACCCTAACTCTAATGAGGTCATTAACCTAATAGTAAGCCTAACCCTAACCTGCTATAAATCACAAACCAAAAATTAATGTTGGAGGATTGTGAAATATATGTTAGTTTCTCATAAGCTGGCAGTTGTAATACTGTATAATAAAACTGCTTAAATTATTTTACCTCACAAATAGACAACAATATTGAATATGAATGTAATCTCCACTTGAAAAAAGGAAGTGAATTAAATAAGTTAATTAGGTGGTTCATATTGTCTGAAAGTTTATTTCTACAGGACATCTGCATTTGCTGGTGGGTGGGGGTTTAAGGTGGTGTCAAGGCCACACACATATGCTCTTGTGATATTTATGTTCTCTTTTTTAATGGTTGTCCCTAGAACTCCTTCCTGTTTACTCAGTTTGTTGTTTCCCAATTAGCTTATGAAGAATGTACTGTTTTCTGATACTGATAAGGATCACATTCAGACACTTGCAGAGCCCTCCTGGTCAGATATCATCTATTAAAAAAGCACCAACGTAACCCAACACCCATGAAGGAATGCACTCAATCACTCCTATTGTTTCTGGTTACATACAGTTCCCTTTTGTCTGATAAGTATGCCCTGGCCTAAGAGATAACAGCATTGCTTTAAAAGCTCAGAGGAGACACAGAGTGTCAACAGCTCAGCCGACAAAATTCCACAGTAGATTAATCTTGTAGGGTTAAGGTTTATGTAGAGCGGTCATACTGAAGACAGGACCAGTCTCAAAACATCCTGCTATGAAATATTAAGGTTCACAATTGAAACATTACATTGATGTATTTATATTTACATTATACATGTTTCATCTTGACTTCAACTTTATGTTCTAGGAAATACAATAAAACTGGGATACATTTGACACTGTCTTCTTCACACTCACAATTTTAAAGACTCTTTAGGTCCAAAGAACTTGTTTTGGCACCATTATCTTCTCAGGAGCATATTTAAGGTAGGTGGTGAACACTTAAACAGTTGTTACTTTGAAGGCTCTCAGATGTTCATATTTTCTGCTGCCTAGTCATAAAACCCCCAGGTTTGTCTTTCTCTCCAGCATCCATTATGAGGCAAATCCACCCAAATCCATGTGCGAACTCCACTTCCTCTCACTTCCTAAATCTGGACTAAAGACTTCATCCGACACATCGCAACATGCCGGCTCAGTGAGTAAAACTAATTAGTGGAGGTTTTCTACCTCCCACTCTGTGAAATGAGCAGCCAGGGTTTCTCTCAGAGTGAGCAGGACCCTCAGGTTAGCTCTAATGGCACAAGGGGCCCTGTGCACTAACTAGCCCAGGCTTTTAAAACAGACACCGCTGTATTTAAACTATGAGTCAGGGTGCTATAAAGTGAGTCAAACATCCAGTCAGAAGGGGCCGCGTTTGAAGAAGCAACATCAATTTAATGCCTGAGTTGCTGTGCCTCAGGATGTGAAACCTCTGGGCTTTGTTGACCACTGCTTAGAATGAAAAGAGCAGAAGGAAGCTGAAAAAAGATCCATCATTCTTTTTTTCATGCATTTGTTGTTAGTGTAGGAGCTATGAAAAAAGTTATTCAAACATAAAAGGAGAATTTAAAACAAAAAAGTATTAAAACAAAAAATTATTATTAATTTTTAATTGCATTAGCCATTAGTCTCTTGTGTTTTTTTTTTATTTTTGCCTAGTAGAATGATTATTGCATTTCATATTAATTTACAAGCTAAAATAAAAGTCTTAATAGAACAATAAAAAAACATGCATACAGTTAAGTGCAAAAGTTTGCATACCCTTCACAAATTACACATTAATTTTCTAAGTGAAAATAATTAACATAAGTTTTGCTTTAACGGAAACTATAGAAATATTTTCAACACATTTTAGTGTACATTATCTATAGTATATATTATAGATACTGCACACTGTAAAGTATTTATAGTATTTTTATTCAACACACTGGGGAAAATAAAACATGTTGTTTTAAAAGTGTATACTATTGCACAGGTCATGTTTTACATTTTCTCCCTATAGAGTGAGTGTGCTGTGTGCAGTGGAAAAATGTGCAGTGGAAGTGTGAATTTAAAAAAATAATCAAAATACCAGGGGTGCCCAAACTTCTGCATTTAACTGTAAACTTTCAAAAAGTTATTTTTTTGTCTTCAAGTCCTTCCTTCAAGAGACCTTAAAAATTATCATGATTTGCCAACAAATACATTTAGTTTTAAGGTAAAGTTTAATCAATTACCTATAAGTATATTTAGTAAATGTGTTCAGTTATCCAGCTCAATTAAAAAACACAAGTTATTAAAAAAAATTTTATACTGTTATTCCACTTCAATTCCCTACATTTCCTAAAAGGATTCACTCTAGAGGGCACTTTCCTTCAAAATGTTCAACTTCACAGGACAAATGCTCACTCTGTTAGATTTGAATGGAATAATTCTTCCCATATGTAGGAACCTCTGTGCCTTTAACAAGGTGTTAATTGCACAGTTTGTGAAGGGAAGTGTTCCGCATTTCCATCTCTGCCCCTTTGTAGTTACAAGCACTTTGTGCTAAAGTTCACACAGGATTAGATAGGAATTATAAATTACTCTGATGACTGCTGAACCCAGTGTGTTAAAAGAGGAAACACTTCCACTGTTTACTAATACAAGCCAATAGTGGGGATGGGATACAACATCATGAAAACATCCTAAGTTGTTCAGTATTATTAATTATTATTAATCTACAGTTTTAAAAGCTCTATTACATGTTCAAGTCATTTGTAGAGTTTATTGGAATTTCTGAATAACATTAAATCAACAACAAATAAAAGAAAATACAGAACAGTGAACAAGCACCTAAACATGTTATTTTGAACAATTTAGCTTTGCAGTAAGTCTGCTTTTACTTGTAAGAAAAGATCAATGGAGGGAGGGGTATGGTAACAACAGAAGTGGCATGGGGGTAACAGAGAATATCAATAAAATAAAATGACACAATAAAGAACTATAATAACTGTTATATATAAGGAGAGATAAGATGTGCAATATAATCTCTTGTTTACATAATAACTGTGTAAATGTTCCAAATAAAAAGTGTTTTATTTATTATTATTATTACATCTTTACTTAATCAAGATTAAATAACACAATAGGAAAATATTATATTTAGAATTATATTTATATATAAACATTAAATACTTATATTTATTTAATTTTTAATACAGTTCAAATTTGATCACAAGATTATAGGTGGATAAGGCGGGAAGAAAGCGGGGGTTTAATCCTGGCCAATTGTGCCCCTCTGGCAGCAATCCTGAGGATTCCCTCCATTGTCCTTGAATTGTTTTAATTATCCCCCCAGCGGGGGGGTGAGCCACTCAGTGAGACCATCCGAATCATAGAAGCATGACATTACATGCTGAAAAAGCAGAGAGTGAGGGAAGAAAGCCAAGAAGTCAGGTCGTGACCTCCACAGAGCTTAATGTTTACAGATTAGAACATAAAACAGGAAAATGAATTAGTTTTATATCCAAATCAGTTTCTTTTTGTGCATGAATTAGTAGCTTTCTTCCAATTAATGCAAATAAGCCATTTCAGTTCTTAGAGGACGATTTCCCTAGCATGCCACAGTACATTTAAATACACAAGATTAGGTCATATTTTATGAAAATAAAATGGACTTTTGATACTGTACTGGGGAGTGGAAGGTGCTTGTATAGTTTTAAACCAGCCTCTTTGCTGCAGTGTAGTCCTAACACCAGAGGCGGCAGTGTTGGAAAACAAGTGATTTCAGTTCAGCAATGTCCATCTACTTCCACATGAGGAGAGACATACATGAACCATCAACTTCTATTCCCTATGGAGTTAAACCCAGGAAAACAAAGATAATCTGTATTCTATGACTCAACACTCACAGGATAAGGCACATTTTACTCAGTCCCTCCAACTACTTCATTCTTTATTCAGATAATATTGATATTAGTTATGACATTATACATAAACTATAAATTATTAGCAATAGTGCTGCAGAAATATACATTTTCAGATAGTCAACTCACTCTTTGTTTATCTTTACTCTTTTACTGAAACTATGAGGTTAAAATATTGAGTATATAAAATATGATATAATTTATATTCATTACACATAAAGAGAGATTTCAACCTATTTGTTTTAATGTTGATCTGTATGGCTTATAGCTCATGAAATCTAAAATCTCAAGTTATTAGAATATTTTATTTGGAGTTTGAGTAAATTACTATTCAAACAATATCAACATTAAAACAAAAAAGTTTGAAATATGTCACTTTACTTATAATTAATATAAAATAGATGACAGTTTACCTTTATTAATTACATTATGAACACAGATGAACTTTATTGATCTTAAGTGTATATTAACCTTAGTAAAACCTTAATTCCAGTAAAAAAGGAAAAAAAATTAAAGAGTTGATGAAAACTGTGAAAAAAGTCACATCCTTTGCAGATTTATTGATTATTTTATATGATCACAAATTAATCATGTATACATATATATATATATATATATATATATATATATATATATATATATATATATATATGTATTGATGTGATATTGTATATTAACCTTATATTTTCAGTAAAAAGAAAGAAGCAAAGAGGAAAACTGAAATTGTATATTTTTGCAAAATTATTGCTTATTTTACACAACTGCCTAATTACATTTTTAACACAAATGAGTTACACTAGTAGTTTATAGCTTAGCCTCATACAAGCTTCATTCGTGAATCATCACATATCTGCCTCAAATTTGTGTTTAAGTTGCTAAGTTATCTCAAACAGTCTTGCTTATGTGCTTTGTGCTTACATTTTGTGGTTACACTGCTTGGTTACACTGTTATCAATAAAAAATATTTGGCAAAAAATGGCAGGGAATAGCTACACAACACATTTTTGTCCACCACTTAGATAAAAATAAGGCTAGTTACTTCATAGAGTTTGATGATATAGGCATGCAGGTTGCACAATGCTAAATTGAGACTATCAGCTTGTTAGTACATAGTGCAGAGCAAAACTTAAAGGTGATATGTATGACATTTTAAACATCAATATAGCAGCAATCAACAAATTTTATTGTAAATATGTATTGGAGAAAAAGTATCTTGAGAATGAAATGTTCAGAACTTCTGTATGTCTTGTTATCTACTCTTTGTTTTCATAGTCGATCTGGATGCTCATGGTGGTAGTCCCATCCTGTAGAAATGGTGACCAACCCCATGTTTCTCTGGACTTAACACCATGTTAGTCCCATCCTGTAGAAACATTGGTCTTGGTCTGGATACAATAGCATGGCAGTTACATTTAGGATCATTTTTTTGTACTTACAACTTTAAAAAAACAACAGAGAAACACAACTTTGTTGAACATGCCCTCAATGATACAGCAGCACTGTATCCATCAGGTTTAATGGAAAATTGTAAACAGCTTGTTCCTGCAGTCTTGTGACAGACGGCAATTGTGGAGCGTGAAGTCTGGGGTGTGGGGGGCTCTCTTCATAGAAAGGGGTTCCCTCCCCTGCGGCTCTGCTAGCTGTTCGCCTGGACCCCCCACCCATCTATACAAACCCTGCGTGTGCCAGCAATGGAGGTGACGAGAGGGCAAGCGGTTAAAGAGAAGCACCATGCTGCTTTATCAAAGCTACAAGGGGCCAAATATAGACCCTTGAAGTGACCACAATCCAGATACAATGGGGACCCAATGGCCTAAGGCTGCAATACTGACTATGGAGTTTTCAGTGAATATATGTTTGAATAATCTTCAGAGCTTTCCAACTTACAGATATTTTAGCTTGTATGATGTCAATTATTCTCTACTATAATCTCAGTTATTCTCATTTAATTTACACATTGAGCCAAAAGATTATGATCAATATGTTAATATGCTGTTCATCTTTCTTATGCCACCTCTCCAGACAGAGACTCTACAAGACCTCTGAAAGGTATTTGACATCAAAAGTTGCTCTTTTAAGTCCTGAAAGTTGGAACCAGTGCAAATTGTATATGTTCAAGCAAATCTCACAGATGCTTAAACAGATAGGTCATGTCATTTCAGAAATGCTCTCACACAGTTGTTAGGCCAAAATGATGGGAACCTTGTCAAAGTTGCTCCAGTCTTCACATTCATATCCATTATATAGATGACGAGAAGCTTTATATGTAAGACATCATAGATCTTGATACACATAATTTCTATGAGATAATCTGTGAATAGTTGTGGTGTATATATATTATCATGCCTGTAGTGGTTGTTATTGTATTGTTTGTATTCTGACACTGCCAACGCAAATGTGATATGGGATCCAGATATACTAGTGCATATAAAAAATATATTTTCTGATAAGGTTCATTTGTGTTTAATTTAATTTAAAAAGGTCATATTTTATATTCATTACATGTAAAGTGACATTTCAAGCCTTATAACTCATAAAAATCAAATTATTCAAATATATAATAATCAATCATTTAACTAATATTGAAATTTTATCAATATTAAAGGCTTGAAATATGTCCCTTGATATAAAACATGACATGTATGTGTGTGCATATATATAGTGTGTATATATATATATATATATATATATATATATATATATATATATATATATATATATATATATATATATATATAGTCACTCTCATATCAGTATCTTGTAACTTATTTATTTACACCATTTCATCGCTAACCTCTAAATTTTAAGCACATTTCATCATTATCTCATTAGATTAAATTTTTTCATAGATTGCATATATCAACAACAGCAACTGTGGCAATAATTTAGCTTCATAAGTGACAGAACTACATCATTAAAAAAACACAGTTTGACCTCAATCCTGTTAGCCATAAAAATTCCAAACCAAGACAAAAGTGTGTGTTATTGTAGAGAGGTCATTTTAATATAATGTCTTCAAAAGCTTTCAATATCAACCTTCATCTTTGGATATATCTACATGATTGAGAAAGAGCAAAAGGACTAAAATAGTTTTGTGTGTGTGTGTTGATGCACCAACCCCCTCTAGTATTAGGCCTCCCAAGTCAAACACAACCCTCCCCCCATCTTCCCCCACTCCATAGGAGGAGGGGTGGTGTGGAGAGATCACAAACCATCTGAATCTCTTTTAACTGAGTGCCCAAAAGAGGGCTGAGGGCAATTATTCCTCCATGATGCATTCCTTCCCAAAAGAGGATTCCATCACTATGCAACATGAGGAATGCAAGCTGACCCATGAACGTTCAGTCCAAAGCAGCCCAATCTTTTCCACGATGCCATTTCTGTAGATAGCAGCTATAAGGGCCTATCTTGTTTAGCCATATTAGACCATTTCTTGCCATCTGCATCAATTTGTAAGAGATTATCGTCCCCGTCTAACATCAGAAGCAACGGTCTTTGATGTGTCTGAATAGTTTGGGGGTTATTACAGTTGTTGCCTGGAATTAGCTCCACTATGTGGTTTGCAAGCTTGTGGAATCCATAAACACAAGGCTAATGATAAAAATGCAGCTGCTCCCATTGCTGAAACAGAAACCTACAATTAGGAAAGATTAATAACCACTTGTTCTAATCATACCTCCACCCTGGCCAACCCAGTCCCCCCTCCTTTCGCCCCCGAGGTAAAGTTCTGTGGGAAAAGTGTTTGTTTGTTTTCTTCTCTTCTTGGGTCATGCTGATTATGAGAAACTAGAGCCACATGGAATTTACACATGGAATCTACATTGCTTTTTTAATCACCTATTCATGACTTAAAGTTGAAACATCAGGACTTGCTAATGCATTGTCTTTACTAGATTTCTTTAATGGGAAAGTCCAAATAATACATATACATATAAGGTTTCATATATATATATATATATATATATATATATATATATATATATATATATATATATATATATATATATATATATATATATATATATACTGTAGCTGTTTTTATAACTTACAGTAAGTCATACAGTGTCCTAAAATAGACTTGATTAAGAACACGATGCTGCTTGAGTTTGAGGTTTTTGTGGTGTACTGTATTTTGATGGACTCAAATGTGCTTTTAGGCGACTATTGAAATCTTTTGAGTTTGTTCACAACATTAACACCTCTAGTTCTAAAGTACAGAAGCACAGTATGAACTCCAAAGTTGACCTGGTTGATTGACAATATATCACTTTATATGTAATGAATGTAAAATATACGACAGTTTACTTTTTTGAATTTTCACAATATTCCGTTTTTTTGAAGTGTGACTGTATGTTTCAATCAACAGTTGTTTTCAATTTTTCAACTGAATTTTTTAAATTACTGTCTACTGAAGTTTCTTTGAAGGTCAACATTAGGTTCATTGATGCATTATTCCCAAGAACCCTATTTGAAATCATTATTTTAAGTGTGTATTAGTTCTAATCTTTATGGTCCAAATATATATTTCAGATGGAGCTTAAGCTTCCAGTCAGTTCTGGTTTGCAGGATGTAGATGGTGTTTTGTGTGGATGTGTAAGATTCTGGTCAGCCATGTCCATCTGTGGCATTAAATGGACCACATCCCACCACAGCATATTTTCCCACAAACGTGACACTCTCAAGTGTGTATCATTCAATGTCACCTCTATAGGTTTCTACTGAGCCATGGAGGACAGGCCCCCCTTTCTCAGCAGTAGAATAATAAGCAGTGGAGATAAATGCCACCGACACTTAATATGGATGAGAGGAATGCCTGCTTTTGTCTCACACTTCACACTTCAGAAGAAGGGGCTTCAGCTCAGAGCATGTGTTTTACATTTTTTAAAACTGTTGAGAGCTTATAGGCCCAAACAAAGCAAAAATATTTCTGTGACAACATGAACAGAACTGATAAAGATGCCCTTGTGAAAATATATGATTACTAATAGCTTATTCACTTTTGATTGTCAATTGGGTGTACTGGGTGATCTATTAGAATAATGTCAGTATCACTGAGCTGAGCTATACAATATGAACAAATGTATTGGGACACCTGCTCATTCACGGTTTCTGTGTTTACTGTCTGGGAAACGCTTTCTATTAGATTTGGGAATATTGCTGAGAGGATTTGATTGCATTCAGTGACAAGCACATTAGGGATTAGTCAGTATGTTGGTAACCCCACCTCACCCCCAACTCACTGGCTTGAGCTACATCATTCCAGAACACACAGTTTCACTGCTCCACAGCTCAATGCTGTGGGGATTTATACTCCTCTAAGCTGGCATTACTTGTGGTGCCAATAGGTTAATGTTTATCTTCTTCAAAGAGTCATATTCTATTGGCAATAGTTCTCTACAGAGACTAGACAAGCTGTGTGTGTGCACTTGTACTTCAATCTCAACTTAAAGTAGTTTAATTAATTCATGAGAAAGGGTGTCCAAAATATATTGTTTTGGCAATAAAATAAGAGATTGTGCAACAAGCATAAATAGTGAAATCACCAGTGTTTAATGGTCTTTTACAGGTAACTAGTAGCTGTATAAGAAGGTAACATAGGGCCTGGCAATCCAGATTCTCGATCTATTGCAAAATTTCAATTGGAATTTGATTAAATTGCTATTCAAACAGTATAAATACATGTATATCTCAGGCTACAACTGCCACATTCCTAATATCAAGCCTGAGAAGATGAAATAAGTGTCTTACCTGGGCTAAGGAGAAAAAGAACTATACAGTTGCTCAGTGTTCCGAAGTCCTCTTTTCAATGAAAGTATATTTTGCATTTCATTTGGAAATCAAGGACCTAGAGTCTGGAGGAAGAGTGGAGAGCCAGTTCAGTATGAAACTTCTGCAGTCTGTGATGGTTTGAGGTGCCATTTCATCTGCCAGAGTTGGTCCACTGTGTTTTATCAAGTACAAGTCAACATCTGTCTACCAAGAGATTTTAGAGCAATTCATGCTTCCATCTGCTTACAAACTTTATGGAGATGCTGGTTTTCTTTCCTAGCAGAACTTGGCACCTATTCACAGTGCTATGAATACTACTGACCCTGATATTACTGTTTGATTGGTTAGCCATACTATAAGCCATATAGTATACTATACACCATACTGATCAACATTATTAAAACAAACAAACAAAAAAGACTTAAAATGTTACTTTACATGTATTGAATATACTATATATGAGTTTATCCTTTTAAATTTAAATGTGAACTTTTCCCACAATATTCTGCTTTTTGAAGGATCACTGTATACTTGAGGACATTTTTAGTATATATACTGAAATGGCATATTTGACAGCATTCACTGAACCCAAAGTTGAGAACACCATCCTACCTTTCTGAAGACGAATTCACAGGACTTTTTCTTTGTTTTTCCAAGTCAGAGGTTAGAAATTTACAATTACAAGCTTTAGTCTAAATCTCTTTTATAATAAATGCAGTCGCTGAGTGATACTGGCAATAAACACTCAGAAAAGTTTGTGTAATGTTTTGTGATTGCAAAAATATTTAATCATATTGCCCATACAAATCATTACCAGAATAAAATCTTTACTAATTATAGACTATACTCACTTGTCTGAACTGTGGAATGTAAAGCCATGGACAGGTCAGGGTTTACTGCAAGCCTGGATCACACTTTATACTAAAGCCCAGTTTACACTGTAATTTCCCAACATATGGTGCTACTTCCGCATATAAATCAGTACATATAAAATACTTACTGCTTCCTTCTGGTCCTTAAACAGCTACAGCAGAAGAAAACAATATTATGTCTCAAATCACACTGACTAGTCTGTGAGGCCTTAACTAAGTTTTGGTAATGCATTTTTACAGTAACAGCTGGGTAATTTTGGTGACTAAGTTCTAATGTTAGCAATGTTAGCCTCCAGTTCTAAGATGAAAAATTTGGACACTTTTTGAATACAGTACATTTGATATTAGTGTAAAAATATCTTAATATGATGGGCTGCACTATTCCTTTAACAGCATAATAACATCTCTTTCTACCACTCGTCCCAAGACCTGCTGTGTACAGTGAGTTGTTTTGTTTTTTTAGCTGACAGTTGGAGCTGTGAGGCTAACATTACTAATAAACACTAGAACTCAATAGTTACCTAAAACTGATCTAGGACACACTATTGCTTTCTTCTACTGTATCTACATTTAAGTACATTTAGGAGCTGGTAAGTATTTTTTATGTGATTCATGAGGCAAATTTACATTTTAAGGTCTGAGAATTTGTAAATTACAGGGAGTTACTGGGAACTTCTTACTAAATGATGTCTCAACTTAAATAATGTAATTTTACATACAGAAACATAAACTTATATACAGTATATACACACACACACACAGATGGAATGGCAAAGGAAATAAGCCAGTAATGCGGATGAGAGCCATATGTTGTCTTACCAAATCCAAACTGGCCAAGCACTTACCTAGCCATCAAGTACAGCTATGGCTGGAATGCGTTTGGTGTGTTTTCCTGGTTGATGAATGACAGAGCATTGCTGAACAAATGCATCATACTGACATGTTACACAGTCTGTTGGTTACAGTATAACATTCTGTTGCTTGTTCTTGACAAAGCTAATCATTTAATGGGATTATAACTGTTGAATGAGTTTTACATTTAAATGAAAATGGTACATGCAGTCATGTTGGTCTACAGTAGTGAACGCTATCCAGTGAACAAGTTGACTGTACTGATTCAAAAAAATGCCTGTTAATTTGTAAAAAAAAAAAAACATTATGGCTGATAACCTTAGTAAAGTCCACTATAACAATCTTCAAGGGCCTCCTGACCCTAGGAGGGGGTGACCCTTGCCCTTATTTGGGCCCCTTTTATGAGGATTTTTTTTGGCCCTGACCAGATGGCTAAGCTATCAAAGGCTATTTTATGAGAAAAATCTGCAGGCGAGAGTGCAGTAGTATATTTCTCTCACTGTGTGTGGACCTGGCTTCTTCTGACTAAAAACAAAATCTATCTCAACGCACACAAACTCAACTAGATGTTTACAGGAGTTTCATTGATAGCACATTAGAATCTGGCCATTGTTTGGAGATAATACAAATCTAAAATGCAGATCAATATGTGCAGATGTTTCTGATAGCTAAGGTCAGCTTTTTCTATTTCTTTTCTTCTTTTTTTGGTCTAAGCATTGTTTCACACATGACAGTCATATGACTTTTTGTCCTGGTAGCAAAGGTCTGCAATGCTCTGAGAATAGAGACAATCTGCTTTCAGGACATAACACTGTGTAATGTAAAGCTGACCAAGCATGTTCATGCTAGTATCACCAAATAGTTGTAACTCGTGGCTTACTAGTTGCCGTGACTTGTCTTTCTGCTTTTATATATTCACTGTAAAGTCCCCTTCTGTTTGATTTATACTGTTGTTTGTTTTAAAATGATTTTAAAACTGTGTGGGTGAATCATGCAACAGTGTGCAGAAGCCTATATTAAGAAAAGAGTTGGAGCGGCAAGAAGAGTTGTGTGTCCCAGGGTCTCTATAACTAGCTCACTTCCCATCACTCATGAGGCTCCTTTATAAGGGATGAACCATGTGGACAGATTAGGTTTCTAGGGGATGACTTGTTTCATACAGGTCCCCTTCATTCTCAACAAACACTGTGTTTCCAACAAAAATAACACACTGATGGAAACTGAATGTTCTAGGAAAGGTTAAGCCAGAAGAATGAGTTACAATAGTTTGTAATGATCTATACTGATTATGTTAAATCATATACCATAGAGTCAAATCCAAAATTTTGATTTTTAACTGATTAACACTTGCTCTAGAGCGAATGAACTTTTGATAAATATTAATTAAAAAATGACAAGTAATGTTTTTTTTCTATTTATTGGCTAATTTTAACACATTGGAAAATTTTAAACCATAAAAGAGTAAATTTTGTGTCAGATGGTTTTGCTGAAAGCAAATATAACCAACAAATAATGCAAGGTTATGTCCCCCCCCAGTTAGCATCATAAACATTGTAAACCTTACTCATGACTTACTTTAACAGTTTGGAGTTGAGGTGACTGCTGCTACTGTTCTATTTAAAACATGTTTGTCTATTTTTATATAGTGAATTAGCTTAACTTTGAACTTTACCACTTTTTAGACTTCTAGAACATATTGTAGTATGAAACAAGTACATGACTGAACATTTGAGAAGTTTTATAATGCAGCCCAATTTTAGAGTATAACTACCTGTAATTTTCTATTTAATTTCCCAGAACTTACAATGTAACTTCTCCTCATGAATTGGTAAAATACTTACTGGTCCTATTTGTACAGAAATGTATGTACAGAAGACAAATATACTTTGTCCTAAATCACAATGACTAGTCTGCGAGACCTTAATTAATAACTGGATATGATTTTTAAAAAAAGCTTGTTGATGTATTTTACAGTAACAGCTGAATTATTTTAAGTGACTATTGAGTTATAGTGTTTTGTAGTATCGCCTGGGTTATTTCAGGTGAGAATTGAGTTAGAATTGTTAGTCTCACAGCTCCTGTTGTAAACTAAAGAAACTAAATTTGGACAAACAGGTCTTGATTGGACAGTCTTGGATTTCTCTTTACAGAGCAGGTCATTAAAGGAATGGTGACACTATCAAAGTTACATATTTACTGTAGACTTACAGCAGATGTATCAGAGTAAAAACATTTTTGGAAACCACATTTTGCTTCTTAGAACTTGAGCTGTCAAATTAACATTGCTAACAAACCCTAGAACTTAATAGTCACCTAAAATAGTCACTGTAAAACCTGTATTGGATGATTGACTATATTTATATAAATTAATTTTTTGACCAACTGTTATTGAACTGCTGGCCTTTCTTTTGAAAAACACTGGAGATCTGGTCTGAATGGTGGATGGGCCTCTCAGGAACCTGGTCTCTGGATATGACAGCTGCAGTAAACATTGCCAGTTGGGTACCCTCACCACTCTTCAACTTCTCCTTCCCTAGAGCATGCTTCATTTTTTCCTTCCTCCACAAGGAGAGAGAAAAGCAACTATGTACATACAAAGGATAGATCCCAAAGTACAGCTGTCTATAGCTCAAACTGTCCTGTATATAAGGATAATGTATGGTTTTGTCCATGTTTTGGGATATGCTGTATCAGGTTATCCAGAGTTTTGGAAGAGTTAGTTTAGTTACTTACAGGCCTAAACTCAACGGATTGCCATCAGTGCTTAACTACACATGGGTCTCCAATGTTTAACTCTTGGAATATTTTTTTATTACTTTATATTAGTTAAATTTCCCCATTTTATATGATTACACATGGTATTCATTACTTTGGGTCAGCAAAGAAGATGATTTTTTTTAAATTTACAATACATATTTAGATCAGAATATTAAGATCACATACCTAATAGTGTGAATAACCACCCTTGCCTTGGAGTGTTTGCTCTATGGTGATTTTCCTTGTTGCTCCTGTGTTTATTATAAAGAATCAGAATCACTTGCTATAAATACACACTATAATATACAGGAAGTGCAGATTATATAATCATTGACAGAAATTTTACATCTGCACAGCTGTGCAAATAAGCATAGTGCAAATGAGCAAACAGCAGTATTTTTTTATTTTTATTTATTTAAACCAGTTACAGTTTAGTGAAATTTGGAAGCTCAGTTCAGCTGTAGATTAGGTTATGAACAACAGTGTGAGGTATCTACTGTAGTTGAGGAGTGCTACTGTTGTCCTAAATCTTCTTCCATTGGGGAGTGGCTATAAGACGTGATGTCCAGGATGTGAGAGGTCAGTTGAGATTTTGCTTCCTCACCCTGCTGGTGTAGATCTCCTGAAGCGTTGGCAGATTGCATCCGATGATCTTCTCTGCTGTCCTGATGATGCTTTGGAGTTTGGCTTGTTCTCGGGAGGCGAGGGAACCAAACCAGATAGTTATGGGTGTTGTGAGGATAGACTCTACGATTGCTGTGTAGAACTGGAGGTAGAGGTTAAATGGTCCAGTGTAGACTGTCGATTACTGTGTACTGCATGTCAGTCAGTGTACAAGAAGGCCATTTTCAGTACACCTTCAGTATAGCAGCTCCACAACAGCACACAAAATTTCTAAGATGCTACCACCCTTCACCTGGTATTCTATTACTATGCCCTTTTGGACATCATTCAAAATACCTACTTTGCCCAATTGTTGCCCTCTGCTACAACTGACAGGTGTCTTTGCTTATATATATATATATATATATATATATATATATATATATATATATATATATATATATATATAT
>BRDA01028198.1:0-30053 GCA_036984385.1 Crenuchus spilurus | reverse complement strand
ATTTGTTTAGTGTCCCAACTTTTTTGGAATCCGGTTTGTACATGACCTGTGTCTGCCTGTAATGTGAACAGATCTGTCCAATGTGAGGATTTTTTGAAGGCATCGAAAGTGGGACACCTACAAGCTGTTCCACACACACACACACACACTAGTGTTGGGCAGCCCCTGGCAACAGCGCCTAGGGAGCAGTTAGGGGTTAGGTGCTCTTTTGGTTCAGGGAAACAAAAAAATGACTTTAAGGTCACAAGGCTGGCTTCTTAAGGCCCATAGCTGCCTCCATATATTTCTACAAGAGAACTTGTAAGTCCTGTTTGAGTGGACATCATGTTCCATCACATCCAAATAGTCAGAACTCACACATGAGTAATGCACTTGGAACAGACTCAAGACTCAGACTCAAGTAATGTTGGGAAAGTAGTGTTTTAATAATTGGCCACTTTCTCTAACTGTTCATTTGTAAGGGTGACCAGTCTAAGATTTTTATCGAATTATAACAGAGTTGAGTGCAGAGTGAGTTCTCACATTTTAGACACAATGCACAGGTTTTCATATTAAACTGGGATCAAAGCTAGTATCTCTTTCACATGAAGATTCTGAAGACTATTCTAGTGCTACATGTCTCTACGTACATACATACATACACATTACACTTATATAGCGCCTTTCTAGACACTCAAGGAGGCTTTACAATCGACACATTTTATACACACACACACACTCCGGCGAGAAGCAGCAGCCAGTCGCACACAATGTACTCTCAACTGGAAGCGACCGTCCACCTGGAGGACTGCATCGAGCACTAGGGGGGTCACCCAGGACAGAGTGCCAACCATATCTGGGCATACATACATTCATACGCAGACACCAGGGTAATTTTAGAGTAGCCAATTCACCTGATCTCCATGTTTTTGGACTGTGGGAGGAAACCGAAGTCACATGGACAGAAAACATGCTGAAAGATATCAGGCTACCCTACTTGCAACAAGCATGGCAGATGTTTCATACGTGCCTGCAGCTCAATTAAGCCCCCCACTCACACTCTTTATAAACTAGATTATCTGACAAATGAACCTGAGAGGGAAACAATGGAGAAGAAAACTCTGGTTAAGATCCTGAAGCACATAAATGTGACAAAGGCTGATAGTGATTTTGGTGTATTTCTCATGTTTTTATTCTAGTTATTTAATGAGAAATTGCTACTGGCTTTTGGGTGGAGCACCATGTGTCTCATTGTTTTTATTTTTTTGGTCTAAAGGTAAAGAAATGGGCTTTGTTACAAACAAACATGGTTTAAGTGCCCTTGAACAAGGCACCAAACCCCCAACTGCTCCCTGGGTGTTGTAGATTATGGGGCTGCCCACCAGTCTGGGCATGTGTGTGCTCACTATACAAATGTATTTGCCAGTTGTGTGTAGCACTGTGGTGAATGAGTGGGTTTGTCCATCTTCTTCGTGTGTTGTTTCATTTGGTGGTTTCCTAAAAGCACGCTGTCTTTGCTGTTAAGGTAATGAAACTGACTTGACTATGGAGTCTAACTCCATAGCTGTAACCCTTCAGTGTAGTTGTTGTTACTCAATAATTGGGCATTTTGGATCAAACTGTTAACCCAGCGGCCAGTACAGGGGGCTGGGGGATTAACTGCGACCCTGATCAAGATTAAGCAGATAAGGCAATGGATGGATGTATGAATGGATGGATGGATGGATGTGAACCCAACATTGTTGAGCTGAAATGCTGGGTTTGGCCATATTGGGGTTGGCACCGGATTGCTAATGTGATCCAAAATGGATCAATCATTTATTTAAACATGTTGAGCTATATGATTTTTAAAGTACAGACACACTGGAGTAGAGTCAGCTATGACCAGCTTGATAAAATGTGACTCAAATCAGTGGTTGTTCAAAGTGAGAGGTTCCACAATGCATACATGAAATTAAATTTAAAAAGTGTTATTGCAAAAATATGATTAATGATAAAGTAAAAGTAGTGATCGTCTGACATATATTCTATATACAGTTTAATGCGTATGCTGTACATGTATGTTATGTATTATATTTGTGTACTATTTTCACTTAGCCTATTACGGCACTGCCCTCTAGTGGTTGACACGTGGTCATATCGCTGAAAGGGGGTGGGGGGGTCACAGTTTCCTGTTACGGAAAAAACGTAAAGATTAGGCGAAAACTCTACTTTTTCGGATCATTACTTACTATGCATATGGAGACGTATGCTGCTGATTAATATATAAACTAACCGTTTTGTACTGTATGTACTGTACAATACAGTGTATATTCGGAAACATACAATTAATTACATGAAACAATAAGACAATTAAAGCGTTAAATAGTATTAAGCCAGTGTACACACGTTGGCTAAATTCTCTGGGAACAAGAGTATGAAAAGACATGAGCCGTTGTGTATGAGATTAGTTCACATAGTGATGTACAAATAAATCATTAATAAAAACATAACTCAAGTTTGGACGATGATTTGTACTGTAGGCAGGAAGTCAGGAAGTGTCACGTGTCTTTACGCTATAGGGTCATTTTAAACCAGACAACGAGTAGAGCTAGTTATACAAGTTTCTTTCTTAAGTGAACATCACTATTATTCACTAATGTTGCAGGTATCTGATGTATGAAGGCTCGATTGCATGTATGGCGGAAGTGTTTTGTGGGGAAACAGTGGAGTCAGGTTTGGGGAGGGATGGGCTCAGCACTGTCGTTCGACTCGTTTCGTATCCTGTGAGGGCGCAGGCAGTAGTCGGAGATGTTTCCAATGTATTTTATGTGTCTTTGTAAATTAAATCTATACTAAATTTAAAAAATGAATAAAAACACAACCGAAAGGTTTTTACTCCACACCCAAAAACCCAGTTGATCCGGCTGCCGTGCTCGTCGCCGCGTATCCGCGACCACTTTAGAGAACTGATTGGACCGAATGCAGACGTGGGTGTGGCCTATCGGCAATATCACGATTTTGATTGGCCAGAATCTGACTGTGGGTGGGCTCATCAACGCGGCCCTCTGTAGACCAGTGAAAGACGCCATTTTGTTAATAGCGGTAAGGAGGAGACGGATTTTTGTTGAGAAGCCGCACTGACAAGGTAATTTTACGAGCACCTAAAGAAGAAAATCGCACTTGATGCCTTTGTCTTATTACGTCAACGTTACGGGTAAAATTTTAGCAGGAAACGGAGCTACTTTAACATTCAACCAATACATTAGTTAGCTTTTAACTAAAGTAAGCCAGCTGGTTAACGCATAGCTAGGCTAATTAGTCCCCATTTTAAGGTTTACGAGTCGTTTACTCTGTCATTTTCAGTGATATCAGATTAAAAGAACACTTAAACGTGACGGCGAAGCAGATGTTGATTTTCGCTAGCACCTCAGCTAATTTACGTTCATTTATTATTAGCTAGTCGCCTACAGCTACCGGAGCTTATCGTTAGCAGGTTAGCTGGCCTCACTGAGGAACTTCTCACTGCAAATATATAAAGATTTTGAACAAAAAAGCAAAATAAACACATTTACAATAATTTTAAAGGGAACCGTAAGAGCCCGTTCTTTTTAACAGAGCTTAAATATGATAAACTGTTTTCGACTGGTCGAGTTTGCTAGTCAGCTGGTAGAGTGTAGGCCGGGTTTCTGATCTACGCTTGTCGACTTGATAAACCCGCATTAAGCAGTAGGTTACGTAGACAGCTGGTGCTCACTAGTTAAACAGGTCTTGTTGTCTTCACAATCATTTACAGTCCAGACAAGCCCTAAACAATTTTGAAAAAACGTTTAATTGTGATTTTTGGACTATTCTTGTGATAATTTTCATTTAAGGTTCTGGCCTGTGTTGATTGAATAATTGTAGACCTGAATGTCTCTTTCTGGCTTGATTCTTGAACCTTGGAATGTAATGTGTGCCACACTGCCAATAAGTTGTAATTGGGATGTCACAACAAATGAAGGTTTACTCCAAGCTCCATCTTAGGTTACATTTCCACTCTGAAACTTCAAACAATTAAAAAATAGGATCATTTATTGGTCCCACAGTAGGGAAATTCAAAGTGTTACAACAGCAAAGGGACAATGAAGTACTCAGTAATAGCAATAGGTATTAAGAGAGACTTGCAATAGACATAATACATATAAAAATTATAATAAACAATATGTGAATTATAAAAAGCTGAAGAATATTTACAACTAAATGTACATGACTGTTCTACATGGAATATTACACAAAGTGCTACATGAATATCACAATATTGTAAGAATATTGCACATTATACGTATTGTACAAAAATATTCCATTAAATATTTACATTAATGAAGTTATGATGTAGGCTACAATAAAAAAAATTGCACTCTGAAATTGTGATTTCGATATAAAAATGCTTATCCATTCAGGCCTACTTATGCCTGTTGTCATCATTTGAAATATGACATTTATCATATGTTCACAGAGAATACTAGAAGATTTTCCAGACAAAATCTTTCTGGATGTTTTTGCTATTACAGGTAGATGGACAAACGTGATCAGGAATACCATCCTTATTCATGGTTTAGATCTCTTTCATGAAATGTCCTTTCTTGTGAAGTTTGTCGTTTATTATTCATTGCATAACGTTGTTAAAAATAATTGGCTAAAATCACTATTTTGGGTGTCTGAAGTTGGCTTGTTTAGTTTTGCACTGAGCTGCAAGACTAAGATAATAGAAGTCTATGTCCCAAAATAATTGAGTGGTATACATTTCTATTACAACATGTAACTTTCCTTTTATTAATAGAATCTCTCTTAATACTAGTTTTATTGGATTTGAGGTTGAAGGTTGTTGGATGTGCTGCTTCGCCTGGCAGTTACATTTCCTTTAAACAGTTGAAAAATACTTAATATGTTGGTTTCTGGTTAGGAAAGGGGTGTCACTATCTTAGGCTATGAGTCTGTCGCAACCTCAACATTGTGGAAGAGATCAGATGTGGTCATGTGTTTGCCTTCAGGCTCTCCGATGTAGCCTCTCCCTCCAGCTACCTCACACATGCTTTTGTTTACTCTTCTGCTGTACATGCTCTCCAGAACTAGGAGCAGGTGCAGTGTGAGCAGTATCATTGGTTTCTGTGAAGATTTTATCTCTTGACATCAAACATTCAAGGCTTTTGTGAGTCTTCAAAGTTTGCACTAGCCTGAGGGGTTTTTCTGTGTGAGGATTTCCTTTATCTAGTCAACCTGTTAAATGCACATCTGAAATCATTCAAACTATATAATTAAAAGTACTTTTTGTCACTTTATTGATCTTATTGTCTTGACTACAGTGACCATGTAGAGCATCCACAAATGCTAATGTGATTAAGTAAAAAATGCACATGGAATCAAAGCAGTTCACAAATGGCACTGACAGTTGGTAATCCAAGGTATAGTAGAAAACAATCGCTTAAGACCATTCACATTACACTTTTATTTTTGCATTTACCTTGTCTTGGGTTATGGGTTACTGAAATGGAATGATTGATTGCAGTTTCTACAGGGTGTTTCATTTCTACAGTAATTTTTAGTAAATGTGGGGAGGAGGAATCCTTGTTTTTTTTTTTTTTAGTGTATGGATGCATTTGAGTTATGTCATAGCTTGTACTTCAGGACAAGACTGCTCTGTTGTGTAGGTGTAATTTCTCTTGGTGTAAATGTGTCCTGTGTGAAGGTCTTTAGAAGGCTACAGAGTGGAAAAAGATAAGCAACAGAGGAATTCCGCTCTGATTGTACACCTCAGTTTACAGTTTCTTTATGTGAAACTGACTGCTTGCATGTCTTCAACTCTTTTTGTGTCTCAGTAGGTAGGGGCTAGTACTGGTGGTCCTGATGGGAGCAGGTCAGCTTTGTTTTTACAGGATGCAGGCATTTGTGGAGACTGATGAATGAGACTGCCACATTATCCTAAGCTCCTCCCTTCTCTTCTCTTTTAGCAGTCAATAATTAATTCTTTACGGAACCTTTTGAATTACTCATGAGGCTCAATTTGTTACTTGTGCTTTTTATTGTACATCAGTAGAAAATTATTTACATTTGTCTGCCAAAAGATCAGTGCATTTTGCCCAGCAAAAAGTGAGTATGATAAGTTATCTAGGGGTAATGTCATACTTATCTGTTTGAATATGAGGTGGTGGTAAGATTACATACTATCATCATACTGACATTTAATTGCTTCTATTAACTTAGCTGTCACTAGGTTCTGTGGTCTTGTTTTGACAGTTGGTCTTATCAAAAATGTGTATAATCAACATTTGTATTACTGCTTTTGTCTTGAAAGTGTCATAACTTGGTAAAAACACCAATATAATAATGATGCTGATATACACCTCCAGAGCCAACACATTTTCCCTTCTGATATCTTTCTGTGCACTCTTTGGTAGACTGTGGGTCAACGAGTAGGCTAATCTCTAAGGCTAAATGTCATAAGTCTACACGGTACATACTCATTCTGTCTCTTTGCCACTGCATGAGTGTGTCTGTTTCCAGTATGAGTCAATGTTCCAGCACTTCCTCATTGCTGTACTGACAGACCACTCTCTTGGGTCTCTAATGTAGATGTTGACCAAGTGGTTGACAGGGGTGTTAAGTAATTTAAAGTAATTAAGTAATTTAAAGTAATTTCTAGCACAAGGCTGCTGAATCACTTTGCACCCACCACTGCGTGGGTTAAGAGTTTTAGATCTGGACAGTTATGTCATTTCAGCAATGTTCATTATACACATAGGTGAGGGTGGGCAATGTGACATTAGTCCGTCTCAGTATTTAAAACTTGAGTAAAATCTTTGTACTCGTACATAGTTTTAGATAGCCTATTTGATACTTTAGATAGTATATGGTTCTGTTCATCCCGTATAAATACACCTACAAATAATTTTCAAGAAAGTTTTGAAGATGATTTTCATCGATTGCTTCTTTTATTGTTGGGTACTTATTTTTTAAATAGTAACTAAAACCTTTGAGTAGTAATAACCATTATTTATTTATTTATAAAAATGTGTAAATATAAACTGAAAGTGCTTTACAAGTAATTCTTTAACAGTATAAAAAATAAGTCAACTTAGTCCTTTAATTCACCAATAAGGGAACTAAAATGGGCTCGAAAATGAAAGTATATGGTGAATGATTTTCTATGTCACAGAAGACAAAAAAGAAAAATAGAGAAAATGACCATATTTTCTGTGAGTTCTATATGTGGTTAATGTTTCAGCCTCAATGCTTAGCTGCATTAAGAAAGAATGAGAAACATGGCAGTGCCCAGAGGAGGTTAACACAACATGTTTTTGTATCAAATCCCACGCAAGTTGCTGTTACCTAATGAGCTTGAGATTTAATGCTGCAGTCTTTGGTGAGCTAATGAATTGCTTCCCAATTAAAACAAATTGGCCTTTTGGTGCATCCACTAGCACTGTGGCTATCTTCTGTGACATGTCCATGTTTTCTCTGGCGCACTCAAACGTTTGGCCAGTCTTGTTTGCTTTCTGTGGCTCTCAGCTAAATCTACATTCACTAAGCTGTACACGCCCTTGTGAACAGAGGGACTGTGACCTTTAAGTATGCAGTGTGATTTGAAGGGCAAAAGTTTAAGTCGCATTTTAATATTATTTGGTATTTAGGCAATTGTGATAGTGATGTACCCTTTTCACAATACACGATAATTGGTTTATGGTACAAAATTATTTAAACGTAGTTCATCATTAAAGTCTGAAGCTAACCAAACCCCCATAACAAAAAGTTTTTGTCATGGCACTTCTGGCTAATAAATCGGAAGAAATCCTTTAGCTTTCCAGAAACTGAGAAAATGTTTGAATCATTGACATAGTAAAAACGTTTGCCTATGCAAACATATTTTAAACAATAGTTTGTTGAGCAGCAATAAATCAAGTGACGTCAATCAATGAAAATTAAACAATAGTAATCTATAACTAATCTCTGATAATTTTTATTGGAATAAAACATTGTGGAGTAAAATATGCACCAGACTCTGATTCTTTCTTTAAGATAGTAGGATAATTAAAAATATGCTACATCAAAGGGCTGAGCGATATGGACCAAAATTATATCTCGATATTTTTAGCAGAATATCGATATACGATATATATTGCGGTATTTTTTCTTCCCATAAGGTAATGAGGTCACTTCTGAGTCAAAGCTGCATGTCGCAAATGTTACACAGACACTTTTATTACCATTCAGCCATCAATGTACATGAGAAATTGCTCAAATATAAACTATTGGCATATAGTAAATAATAATGCTCCTTAAGCAAAATGTTATTTTCCTCCATAACAAGACTCACAGCTGTGGTGTTAACATGTAAACAGAACACATACAGAGTAAAAGTAGCTAAAGGCTGACTTGTTCTTTAAAAAGTCAGTTTCCATTGAACATGATCAAAGTGCTTTTCCTGTATGTGTTCCTGTACATCTAGTACTTTGTGCAAATAACAAAACATGTAAACAGACTGAATGGAAATGAAATATTCAGTCCCACTCATGTACGGCTCGAAGGTGCTGCTGGACACTTCGGTGAGATGGGCGGCGAGACTCTCTAACTTCAGTAAACATTTTTAGCAGAACTTCTCATAACATGTTAATAATTTAACAGAACGAGTAATTCCGACTAGGTAACTGGTATCTTCGGTCGAGGGTTTTTTGCAGCCTTGTTCCACAGATGAGATGGGGACCATGTCTTTAGTGCCACTGTTTCAGTAATGTCAGCCCACTTCTCACTTTTTCTCATATAGAGCACATCACAGGTATGACTTTTGTAACGTGGTTTGTTTCGGGACTTGAAAGCTTCACGGTCTGGGCTGCAACAGCAGTTTCACACACACACACACACACACACACACTTACTGCTTTTTACGAGGTTGTTGTAAATGGTGGAAAAGATTAGTGGTGCTCGAACCTTTTGTCTGGACTTTTTAGTACATTACTCCAAAACATCTCCAAATAGCCATTGTTTCTCTTTTTACTTGCTCTGTGATCGCTTCTTTCACATCTTTCTGTCGCTGTGCCGTCACTGCCTGCCTCACGTGTGAAGCAGTGGGGGAGGGGGGAGTTTTTGTGAGGGAGAGAGGAGGGGCGGTGTGAAGTTGTGCAGAGGCAAAACTGGGGATTTACAAGTGTAATTATGACGCAACATAAACTATATCAATATAAATTATATTGTCTCATCTTATATTGTATAAAATATATCAATATTTCTTAAAAACTTGATATATCGCCCAGTCCTACTACATCATTATGCAAATTGCCAGCTACTCAATTATTAAGATTGCTCAATGACAATTTCTTGGATTTGGAGAAAGCATATTCCTGAAATAATTTGCAGAGGCATCAGTGAATCACTATTCAAAGTTTTATTCTAAGTTTAGTCTTAATCTGGGTCTGGGAAAATGGCCTTTAGCGTTTGCACTTTTTGATGTAGACGTGTTGAGTGGCAGAAGTGACAAGGGTCTGTATCAAGGCTGCATTGTCTGGAAAGCTGTGCACATCATCTCTTGAATTACAGTTTGTCTGTATGCAGGTGTAACTCTATCAGTTGATCTCGCTCTCTCTCTTGCTCTCTCTCTCTCTCGCTCTCTGATTAATTCAGAGGGCAGGTGTCTTCTTTTACAGGCTGGTCATGTTACCTGCAGTGGCCTACATTCACATCACTGACCTCATTGTGTGTGTGTGTCTCTCATATATTTGGGTGTAGATGCTGAGCTGTTTGTCAGCGTTGCATGTGGTTAGGGTGGCTAACCTCTGACGCCCCCCCCTTTTTAAGTAGAGTGAGAACATGCTGATATGGCTGATAATGTGTGGCATGTACGGTTTACACCATACCAGAATTATGATTTTGATACCGATACATCACTTCAGCAGTACTTGAAATCTTTAGTTTGTATAAATCTTTCATTCTGCTTGAGGAAAGCAAAAGGAGTTATTCTATGGCATAACTCTTAACAACCTTGTTCGCTGCTTTAATTTAGAATTTAAATAAAATGTATTGTTGACTTGTTTTTGTAAAGAAGCGTTGAATTCTTAGCCACATTGCAGTGTGTATTTCAACTGAAAAGTGCCTTAAACTTCAGGTCTGGAAGCATCAGTGTTGCATAGTTTTAGTTAAGCTCTATTTTAATGAGGATATTATGTTAAATGCATTAATATTTTTATCCATTGTGTTTAAATCACCATTTTATTTTCAGTTATGCATTCACCAACCATCGCATTGTTGATTTGGCAGTTGGACCCAAATTAAATCTAGTGCTACCCCATATGATTTTGATATAAGTGTGATTTGACTGTTTGTTAATAGGAGTTTGATGTTGAAGTTTCTGTCTCCCGTCTTAGATCTGCCATCATGGGGAACATGTTTGCAGGCCTCTTTAAGAATCTCTTTGGGAAGAAAGAGATGCGTATCCTGATGGTGGGTTTGGATGCTGCTGGCAAAACCACCATCCTGTACAAGCTTAAATTGGGAGAGATCGTCACCACCATCCCTACTATCGGTCAGTTACCAGACCCTTGCATCTACCTAATTTTCTCTAGTTTGAATCTCTGGTTTTACTCTGTATGTGCATAATATATAGGAAAATCGAGTTGTTATAATGTTATCGAAATGTTATAAATGCTGAAATTCCAAGACTGATAATTTAGATCTATTTTAAGCTTACCATCTGCACTGTACACACTAATGCATGTGTCATGACTAGTGATGAGCAGTGATGAGCACCTTCAAATATATAGCAGCTTCTCACAGAAAAGTGTGTTCAGCCAAACAGGAATGTCCCTTGTGTTAGTAAGAGAAATTGGGAAACGAGTCCTAATATTACATTTGCATACTACAGTTATATCAGAATATTATGACCACCCTCAGTTTGGAATGATCTCAGCCCAGCATGTCATAAATATGACCGATGTCTATAAGGGCATGATAAGAGGGTACCAGGTGACATGTGGTAGTATCTTGGACACCGCCAACTTTGTGGGATGTTATAGAGCCTCTGCAGTGAAAACTGTACAGAGAATGGACTTCTGATTCATTGAGTGCCTCCCAATGCCATAGAAGTGGTGCCCACTGGCCATTAATGCCAGATAGGAAGAAAGACTCCGGCGAGCGGTACAGAGCAATTGGCTCATCCCAATGGACCCGTTAATCTCTAAGCGTCAGAGTTCGCTCAGTGGTGATTATTGTTACATCTGGGCCAGCAAAGCAGACTTGTGGTTAACATGGTCATCATTTTCTGATTTGACTTTGTATTTTAAGGCTTCTGAAAGTCTGCTAAATAATGTAGGTCTTATCTAAACTTGTCTGATGTCATAGCTGTACAATCAGTTATCAGTTTTTTTAGAGGTTTAACCTGCTTTACAGTCATCATGACCAGGATTATAACATTAACTTAATTAAAAAAAGGGTTCAAACAATTTTTATAAATGATTAATTATGTAAAACCTTCACCTCTGTGCATTTTATAGTTAATACTGCTTACTGCACCCATTCTGTTGCACATCTGTGTGTGTGTGTGTGTGGGGGGGGATGAAAGTCACACACTAGAATGGTGTTAAGCTGTCCTGAGGCTGTAGTATTATGAGAGAGGGGCCCAGTCTGGGACCCAGCTCCCAACTGCCCTTGGTGACCTCTGGCTGTTTACACTGATTCACCGAGTCTCTCTTTGTGATGAATGTTTTTCTTTCTGTGCAGGTTTTAATGTAGAGACAGTAGAATATAAGAACATTAGTTTCACAGTGTGGGATGTGGGCGGTCAGGATAAGATCCGGCCGCTGTGGAGACACTACTTCCAGAACACACAAGGTCAGTCTCTCCAAGATGTGCATGTTTTAATTTTGACTAAAGAATGGATAGACTTGGACAAGTGATTGGACCTCTCACCCTCCTTGCTTACACTTAATCTCTCTCTTTCTCAGGTTTGATTTTTGTGGTGGACAGTAATGACAGAGAACGAGTAAATGAGGCAAGAGAGGAGTTGACGAGGATGCTGGCTGAGGATGAGCTCAGAGATGCTGTGCTGCTTGTTTTTGCCAACAAACAGGTGAGAAAGAGGAAGAGCTCGACCCAAAAAACCCCAGAACAAGCCTAATTCACCAAACACTTCTGACAGAAAATTAAATGATGGCTTTGTTTTTGGACTCATGCTGTAGAACTCAAGTCACCCAAGTAATTTCTGTAAAAAATACATCACCAGGGCTTTTTTCAAACCTAATCCAGTCTTAAGTAAGTTGACACAGTCTTGCTACTGTGGCTGCTTTAAAAATTAACGGAACTTGTAGTTCAAACCTGCTGTTATGAAGCACTCCTGAGGAATGGTGTCTCTATTTATGATGAGCACAGTTTAAAAACACTAGCACTAACAACCTCATCCTGTTGCTTATCCACACTGGCTAGTTTATGCAAACTTGGATGCAGTTTGAATGGACAGAGAATTTTTGGTAATTAAAATTTTTACAGAAATTATTGGGCTCTTTGGGTAAGTGCTAACATTAGCCTCACAGCTATCGTAGATATTTTGGAGGCATGTTAACATTTGTAGGACACGCAGTTGCCTAGTTAAGTGTTGTCATTTGAACAAGTGTTTGGGGAAATGTAAAAAATGAACCCTTATCATATCAGACTGGGTTTCTTTAACCTAAATTGGTTCTTGCTTTGGTTATATTGCAAAGAATGACTGTATTTTATCTCCTGCAGGACCTGCCCAATGCTATGAATGCAGCAGAGATCACAGACAAACTGGGCCTACATTCACTGAGGCACCGTAACTGGTACATCCAGGCCACCTGCGCCACCAGCGGAGATGGCCTGTATGAGGGCCTGGACTGGCTCTCCAACCAGCTCAAAAACGCTAAATGATCCATTCCATCAGCCCTCTGCTGTCTGCGCTGTGTGTGTGCATGTGTGCGTGCGGTGTGTGTGTGTGTGTAGTGAAAATGGCAGCACTGGATTTAGTCTCTGTCACCTGTTTTATCCTTTTTTTTTTTTTTGGTCCTGTAGACTTTTGAGACTCTCCCCAGTGCTGTCTAGTGTCCACACACCAGAATGGAAGTGAGTGTGTGAGTTGAGAGTGGGAGCAGCCCTGCTGTGCCTTTTGAACACACATGCTTCTCATACAGCTTGGTTCTCTCTCTCTCTCTCTCTCCCCCTTCCTCTCCCTCTCCTCCCTCTCTCCTGTCTCTGGTGCCCCCTGGTTTTCACAAGGCAAAGAATGACCCAGGATGCTAAATGTTTTTTTTTTTTTTTTTGTTACTTACAGAATAAATAATTATATTGAAATAAACGTACAGTCTTGATTTTCATCCTCTGATGTTAAAAGCAGTCGCGCATGTCTAAGATGTTACAAGGTTCACATTGTCACCCTTTTGCCCCCACATATGATGAAACTCATTGTAACCTGCATCAGGTTGGGAGAAAAGTGAAGACAATAAAGTGACATTTTCCATCCTAGATCCTTCTTTGCGTTATTTGAAAATGATGCTGAACATCACTCCTCATTGAGGCACATTAACAATGTTGAAAGCCACTTGTTGACTTTTCCACTTTAACCACCTGCTTGTGGAAATGTGTGGCTGTAGATTCCAAATAGATTAGTGTTTTATCCTGTAAATCCAAACATTTTCCAGGTTTCAGCTGTTTAACACTTTATTTGATGGTGCAGTCAGGCCTACCCCAGATTGTTCACAAGTAAGGTAGCAATTCAGCTAGACGGTCTGAGTCACTGACGGTGTATACAAGGTGTTAGAGCCCAGAGGTTTGGATTTATAGTGTATTGCTATTGGAAGGCTTTTATCCCATGCTATATTAAACAGCCTTTTGTGCTATGAGTTGAGTTGTATTTTAAAGCTCTGAAAAGTTATTTCCTTGTTTGAGACAGGAGTTTGTGTGTGCGCTGTGAGAGTTAGAACATTATTGAGGAGTAGAGAGGCCTTTTTAGAGCTGCTCCCACTCTATAACGATTCTCTTTTGTTGTTTCCATTGTATTTTCCCCCTTTATTTCTATAGCATGGTCTGTTGAGTTGGGTACAGTCAGATGCTCCAGTTGTCCACATGTGGCCGCTAAGGGCTCTTTTAAAAGTCATTTGTCTTCAGATGGTTTGTTAAATCTAATCTCAAGCTTGTGGGAGTCAGACATAAATAGCCAAGTCTTAAGATACTAGGTTTATCACTTTCGTTATTAGAAGAAGATGGTGAGGCATCTCAGCAGATCTGCTTCAATCTGAAAGGACGTCTACATCAACTGCCCATTTACATACAAGCAGATTAACAGCTGCTTTTGGATCACCATCTCTTTTGTGTTTTCCCTTTGCCTCCCTCGCTTATTCACCTTCTCGTTCACTGGCTCCTCACCTGAGTATCATTCTCAGAATTCACCCTGGATAACAACCGGCAGACCCACAGTGGTTCACAGACAACCCTCCAAAATAACTGACAGAGATTATTTTGTTTACTTTTTATCTGAACTTATTCCAAAGGCTTCTGCGAATGTTGTTGCTTACATCCAGTACTTGGACACTGTAAGAAATTACTTGTTCAGAATGACCCCAAAACGTCATGACTCTGTACTGACCTCTTCACAAAGAAATGGGTGAATTGCACCCTTAACTAGGTCTACAACTGGACAGCAGCAGTTTTGATTTACTTTGTTTCTTTCCTTCTTTCTTTACCAAATGCACCAAATCTCAGCAAGTTTCAGAACTCTAATGACTATTTTTGGGCCTTGTTATTGTTGTAATGATCTCAGACCCACTGTAGTGTATGACATGACTGATTTATTTGAATGACAAACATCATCTGTATGGCAAGTAATAACATATAAGAAAATGTATTTTAGCTAGTCATTTCATTTAGCCACTCTTTGTTCAGATGTGAAGCTTTAAGTTTATGACTCTGTTAAAAAAAAAAAAAGAAAAACGGCAAGAAAGGTGTGCATGTTTGTTTTTGTTTTTTCATTTTAAGGTTTCTTTGTTTCTAGCTTTTTTAACCCATCTTGTAACATCTGAGAAATGCACTATAATAAAGAGATCTCTATTACAAAACTATGTTCATTTTGAAAAAATCATTTTATTTAGTAAAAGCTGAAGCTGAAGCCGTAAAAGCCGTGGAGCATTTGGAATGGTTTTATTTTTAGTTGCAAATACACCACAAGGTGGCACTGATGGACTGGTTAATAAAAAGCCGTATAAAATTAAGAATGTGCTTCCAATTATGTATGTAATGCCACATATACTGTTCAAAGTCATATGTATTTCTCATTTTGATGATTTTTGGGATTTTCTTAATTCTTTGCCATTCAATACGAACTGAACAAGTGCGGTTATCCCACCCTAAAGGCAACTACCAGTCAAAATACACTAACTGACCACTTTATTAGGTGCACTTGCCTTGTATATACACTTATTGTCCCATTTTATCAGCTCTACTGACCACATTAATGCATTTTGTAGTTTTACAATTACAGACTAGTCCCATCTGTTTTTCCTGTATATTTTTGTTACCCTCCTTTCATCCGGTTCTCTCAAAGTTCAGTTGCCCTCAATAATTTAGGGAGAAAATAAACTATATTCACGCAACTATGTTGTAAGTATACAACCTTAAGTGTTTGAGCCTCACGTTTCTTCAATCATATTCCCTCATTATCAAAATAAGTATAAAAAATAACACTGGAGTTTTTGTTGATCAAAAATGAGAATAATTTTTGTAAGAAAAAAACAGTATTTACATGCTTTAGACATTAAAAAAAACAAACAAAAAAAACTATATGAAACATTTGAGAACTTCCTTAGAGATGCCATTCATACTAACAATGAAATTGTCTTGAGCACATATTCATTGATTATTTTACCCCATGTACGTAAAATAACCTTAGTAAACCATAGTAAACCTTGCTATGACTTTGGCAGCCCTTTCAGAGATTTCTTTGAGAGCGGTTGGAAAGTGTACTCCTGGAAACATGTAGCCCTGGGGATATATTTGCTACATACTTAAGTATGGTTAATGAGGAAGTTTAGTCATACGATGATAAATGTTTACATTTATAGTTTAATTTACAGTGATGCTTGAAAGTTTGTGAACCCTTTAGAATTTTCTATATTTCTACATAAATATGACCTAAACAGGGACGTCTCTACATTAGGGGCAGGTAAAGGCCTGGCCTCATCAGATGTTGCTGTGGAGCACTGTGTGACATAATCAATTTTGTTTAAAATTATTTTATTTAAATATTATTTTCTAACATTGTTGTGTATTTAACTTATGAAAATGGCAGTAGTTCTCAACACATTTAAAATATAGCTGCACGTGTTGTGTAAGGTCAGTATTTTCAGCAGTCTTCATTTAGTTAGTGTGTAAGTAGCTGGCCAGTTTAAGAAAGAAATAGTTTTAAGAAAATGTGCAGTAGAAAACACTGTGCACATGTTCAACATGCTTTCAATAATGAGCTGCGGGGCATGCTGATGCTGGCTCCATGCTGGGAGCAGCCAATAAAAAAAGAAAGATTTGCATAAGGGAGCTTATTTGAATTTCGTTTATTGTATCAGTGTTGCAACGCTGCTTGCCACTGATAAACCATTGATCTATATTCCTGGATTGGACGTCATGTGATTTGCGATGTGAAAAAGTGCCGCCATTACTATGTGTTGATTGTGGAGCAACATGGACCAGTGTATACTTGTGCAGAGCCCAAAAAAGGAGGAATGACACATCAGGGACAGAATGTTTTGCAATAAACTGTAGCACATATAGGAATGTAAACACAAGAGCACAAGGAATAATATTTCACACGCAAGTTTCTTCCAGATTTATCAGCTTTCCCTGTACTAGTGTACAGTGTAGGCTGTCTCAAGGTCACCATCACTTGTTATCTGTTACACTTGTCATATAATCTATGGGGCATTACACAACAAAAGAATCTATATTATATATTATATGAATAAATAGGCCAGAGATAGTATTATTAAAAAACAATCTCTGAGCTAGGCTAAGCTAGGCCTGTTTTTAGTACAGAGTTTGTCAGCACTAAACATTGGGTTCCGTATCCTCCTGACCTGATGTAGATTTAGTAAGTTCATCATTTGCAATTACATGTAGGTAGCTATGTAGATCAGCAGTCTAATGTTCTGTATCTCTGTCAAGCTCCTATTAAACCTGGCGTAGTCATCTCAAAGCTAGTAAATATAAGCAGCACTACACTGATCATCAAATAAAAACTGACCACACAAGTGCAGTTCAGCCTCGAGGCAGTGCAGGGCTTTACTAAAATACTATATCATGTTAGATTTCCAGACAAAACCAAGCATAAAGACCGGTATGACACATGGGTCAGAAAGTGCAGACGGGACTGTGAACCTGGGCCGGGAGCAAGAATATATATTCAACATTTTGAGCCAGACATGATCAACCACACATTGCAGAGAGCACAGCTAAGGGAAGGGGCTGTACCTACAATATTCACCTTGCCTGAGCATTTACAGCTAATCATGATTTCTTATATATAAATACTATACATACTGAGGTAATATTAAGCAACCTCAGAACCTCTTAATGAATTATGATATGCACTTATACTTATAGATCCAATTGCTCCTGCTCTTTAGTTCACAGCATGATGCTGTAAAATGTAGGCCTAGATGACACATCTTTGTCATTTGATTTTTGAGACTGATTGACTTTTAGCCCAAGAGAAGCAAGCAGAGACTGACGAAAACTGGCTTTGTTTACGTCCACAATCAACACATAGTAATGGCGGCATTTAATGCACGCATGCTCACAATAGAGCAAACAGGCAACGTACAATCCAGGAATAGATATCAATGTGATAAACATCACAGTAACTGTTAGCCGCTGCTAGCGAGACAATATAATGAATCATGTCGACAATTTAATCAAAGTTACCAGTTAGATAACACACAGACGGTCATCTTACCTCAGTAAAAGGTTTATTTTCTTTACTCCTGACTGGAATAGATTGTATTTAAGTTCCTTTGGGCACAATAACCAAAGTAAAGACAAAGGAATACCACTGGAAAGAAAGTCTCCCAACAGGGAATGCATCTCATGGCTAATGTGGGATCTTAGGCTCATGTGTTACTGCTCCAGAGTGTCCCATGGATGCACCTTAAACTAGCATTAGAGAAGAACTGTCAATAAACTTTTGAGCATATAGTTTGTGTAGGGTGGAATGCTGGTGTTTCAGCATTAGATCAACTAGTCTATTAAATAAGCTATACAGCACAACTGCCCACAGTCCCTTGCCCATACACCCACTCAGCAAAGTACAGCAGGCCTCATAATACAAAACCCTCCGGCAACACGCATACTCAAAAATGCCTCCCATGGTTCTTCTACTTGATTGACAGATGACAGATTTGGGTTAGCTCATCGAACTGTGGTCTTCGTGCGATTGTCAGGCAGAAAAAACCCACAACAACAACAACACACACACACCCCTACATCACTTTTCTGCAGAACATAAGGCAGAGAACCTGATTGTGTGGAATCTGTCAATTTCCTGTAAATCAGATTTCTGCAGACACAACATCTGCTTGGACTGCTTAGATACACAGTCTTGTAGACATTTGTGCACAAAACTACATTTTATTGGTTTTCTAAGTCTAAACAAGTTAAACCTTCTTCTATAGAGAGCAAACTTCTGCATGATGTAATGCACCCTTACAGTTTATTTACTGAGTGTAACACCGTGGAGGGGGTCAAAAACATAAAATGAGGCCTGTGCAAAAGTTATGCCACATTAAATATTGTATTTTTCTATTTATTTATTTTTGTAGAAAAATAGAAACTGTGCACTCAGATGTGAAGAAAATTTGAATTTGTTTCCTATAGAAGTGAATCTTTGTATTACATATGAAATGAAATGTCTCGTTTGACCAGGGGTGTCCCTAACACTATATATTAAAACAACAAGTACAATTATTATTATTATTATTATTATTATTATTATTATTATTATTATTATTAGTCTTTGAATCTGAGATGTGAAACTTTAGGATAGTATAACAAGAAAAGACCAAATAATATGACATTTAGTCTCATGTTGAAGGTCATATATACTAAATTCTGAGCTGAGTAGTAACTCTTTGCATTTAGTCAGTAAAGTCAAATGTGTTGGATTTTTACTTCTCTGAGTATCTTGAAATGTTAATCCTTTTAGTTCTACTATTTAGTTCTATTCAGTTTTCACTCAATTACATAAAAAATATTTCAGATTTTATTAACGCAACACAATACAAATATGACAACTTTTCTTACCAGAAACAGGACAAAGGTTACTGATATTAACATATCATATTACACACCAAAAAATGAGGGTCAATATAATGTCAAATCTTGTAAAAAAAATAAGAGATTAAGATCAACTAATTTAGCCAATGTGATTTTGCACACAAAGGTAAAATATATATTATAAATTAAATGTTATAAATATTATACTTTCCAATAAGAATTTGAATGTCTGATTTCCAATATACTTCCTATTTATACTTCCTTTCCTTTGCAGTGTCTGAATCCAATATACTATTTAGTCCAATATACTGGAGATCTACAACCCCAACCTGAATTTAACACACCTGATCCAGATTCAGGTTAGGTAAGAGCTCTCCAGAGTGGTAGAACTTCAGGACCAGGATTGGGCACCTCTGTCTCAGACTATGGTATGAATTCAAGCTACTGTCTAAATGAATTTCCATTTTGAATTAAATAAACATATAAATCGGTCATTTATATGTTTGAATAAATATCTACTTTTGCCTTGTCTTGTCTCATCTGCTCTCCTTTCTCCAAATCCTCTTGATTGAGCTTTGGGAAGGATCTTAGATAATGCTCACTTATACACTTACTGCAGTAATTTAATTAAGGGCTTTGATGTTCCTTGGGTTATTCACTAAAACATATTAATTATCATTATTAATAGGGGATGGACCAAGGAGGAGGTCTTCACTCTGGATCCCTCCTCACGAGACTATGTATGCATGTGCGTGTTTAATGAGGAACTGCTCTATCACTCATTAACACTCCCCCACCCCCCACCCATACCCATGTACCTCCTCTGGTGCTGTAGACTTGTATGTTTAAAGAAAACATTGTGAAGATCATTTACAAGATTATCCTAATTGTTCCCTGGTTATTCCTGAACTGATGAACTATTATACAAAGTGACCACTAGAGGGTCTCATTACACAGTCTGGTATATATGGGCTTGGCCCTGGTCTCCAGGATCATGCATTTATTCTGTTTAAGGTGTTGCGCACATATTATGTGACTGATTCCGTCAATTTCCTTCAATACATAGATATATTAGGCAGATCATTTTAAAGTTAGAGCTCAGAGAGAACATCAGCCTTCAAATGGACCAAATACATCAGGAGTTGTAATATAATGCTGTGAAATTACCTGGAAAAGCTCACATGAGACACATGTAATATTGTGTTCTGAGTGTGAAAACGTGCAGAATATGTTGCACTACAAAAAATGGGTGAATATATGAATTAAAAATCATTCACATTTAGAATAGTCCTTAACAAGGAAAGTTAAAGAGGAAAAAAGTCACAAAGGCCACTAACTTTACCACTGATGGAGAGAGGAACAGGAAATTATCTTCAAATGTAACAATTTCTCTCTTCAAAAAAAAAACTAGAACTGTCTAGACTGTGGTCTTCTCTGTGGTCTTCTCTGTGGTCTTCTCTGTGGTCTTCTCTGTGGTCTTCTCTGTGGTCTTCTCTGTGATTCTTCATGGATGGGAAAGCTGGACAAGAAGATTATTGATGCCTTTAAACTTTGATGGTGGAGAAGCAAATAAAAACAAATCAATGGATCCTCATCCAAATCACACCTCACCTTTCACTACAAGCCCAGATAACCAAACTAACAAAGTCTTATTTAGGACACACTGTGAGAAGAACCAGTTCACTTGAGAAGACAGTTATGCTTGGAGCAGTTGAAGGTAAATGAAAAAAAAGAGGGTACTGTGTTCCCATTATGTTCCCCAGATTAATTGGCACAAAACAAAGCGTTTCCTGTGTCCCAGGATCTTATGTTCCCTCATCCTAAACATGAGCTCACTCAGCGTCCTATGTTCCACAGTTCAACATATGTGCTCACTCAGAGTCCTATGTTCCACCGTTCTACATATGCACTCACTCAGGGTTCTATGTTCCACCGTTCTACATATGTGCTCACTGAGGTTCCTATGTTCCACCGTTCTACATATGTGCTCACTCAGGGTTCTATGTTCCACTGTTCTACATATGTGCTCACTCAGGGTTCTATGTTCCACCATTCTACATATGTGCTCACTCAGGGTCCTGTGTTCCACCATTCTACATATGTGCACACTCAGGGTGCTATGTTCCACCGTTTTACATATGCACTCACTCAGGGTCCTATGTTCCACCGTTCTACATATGCACTCACTCAGGGTTCTATGTTCCACCATTCTACATATGTGCTCACTCAGGGTTCTATGTTCCACCATTCTACATATGTGCTCACTCAGGGTTCTGTGTTCCACCGTTCTACATATGTGCACACTCAGGTTCCTATGTTCCACCGTTTTACATATGCATTCACTCTGGGTTCTATGTTCCACTGTTCTATATATGTGCTCACTGAGGTTCCTATGTTCCACCGTTCTACATATGTGCTCACTTAGGGTTCTATGTTCCACCATTCTACATATGTGCTCACTCAGGGTCCTGTGTTCCACCGTTCTACATATGTGCACACTCAGGTTCCTATGTTCCACCGTTCTACATATGTGCTCACTCAGGTTCCTATGTTCCACCATTTTACATATGCACTCACTCAGTGTCCTATGTTCCCTTAAGTCTATGTTCCCCGCTTCTATACCACACATAACGGGAACCTAAAAAGATGTTCCCCAGCTCTGTTTTTGCTTAATATGACATTGACTATTGTGGGAACCAAAATCCTCAATGTAAACCTTATTTTAAAGAAGTAAACTTAAGATATCAAAAGGTTCTTGCCTGGTCCACAACATTTGAGATCATTTCTAAATAAAAATCTGATATTAGAAACCTCAACCACGATTCATAACAAAAAACACATTAAATCTAAACCTACATCTGAGGACATGCAGAACATCTTTAATGATCATGACTTTGTGAAAAGAACTCTGGACAAACATTAGGCGGTGCAATGAAATTGAAAAGGCTAGCACAGAAATGGTTTCAAAGCAACATATGGAATAAACAGAAAGAGCAAGCTGGTTAATTATCAGGTTTTCATATTATACAGCAAACACTGCAGGATGTAATGCATGTCATTCTTGAAGGCATAGCTCAGCTTGAAGTTAAGTCTGTGCTGAAACAGCTTGTTCTTTCAGGACAAATCAAGGAGCCTCAAGGAGCCTCAACCATGATTCTTAGCACACACACACACACACACACCTACACACACACACCTACACACACACAGATATACACACACGTTTGTTTATGTGAATTGTGGGGACATTACATGCCTTTACCTCAAATCCTGAGTGTTTAAACAGGTTCTGGTCCCCACAATATGGCATAAACATGGTACATATTCAAAAACACACTTTGGTAGTACTATATTAGTGAGGACTTTCCAATCACTTTTGTAATACTGCTAAAAATAAATCAAAACTTAAACTTAGCAACCAAAGGTCAGTGCTTCTGCTCTTTTAATGAAAAAAAAAAAACAATTTATAGATTGAATAGTAATAATAGATTGAAAATAGTTTCACAGATCTGACATGCATTCCTATCATTACGAGGACATTCAGTCCACGCCAGGGAGAAATGCAAGGATACACACACACACACACATACACACACACACACACACACACACACACACACGAAACCTGAGGTACATCCAAAATTGCCTTACATCCCTACTACTCAGTAAGCAAACGCAGTAGGTGAAAATGACTAGTTTGTCTGAATATGCAGAATTCATCAAACAGTATACAAACAATACCCAGAATACCTACTGAATCAGCAGACATTTTGTATGCTATACAAGTATGCTACCAAAGAACATTGTGCTATCCCATGATTGAACAGAAGCAGTGAAGGTGTTCAAAGCTGAGAGGAAAAATCAGAAAGCTGGCTACAAGCAGAAAATTTTCAATAAAACATTATCATGTACAACACCAAGATACATTATAAATACAAGATACATTATACATTATATTTTATATACACTATTTTCTTGAAATGTTATCAATGTAACGTAAAGTTTTTAAGGTTATTTTTTAGCAGAATTTAAGATAATAATTAATAAAAATGATTAAAAACACATCTAATCATTATAAACTAAGAAGTCCTTTGATTATTTTACCTTAGAATAAGCTGTTTATATTTACATTGGGCGCGGGTCGAACACCGACTGAGGCCGCCATGTTGTATCGCCATGTTTCTACAGTAGTGCAAAAAGGACAAACAAGAGGCTAGCGAACTGAAAAACCATTTGTGTTGTAATGATGAATTGGCCACTCAAATTCGATGGTGCTGTAGCTTTGTTTTACCGTTGGCTGACATAAAACAGGAGAAAAAGAAGAAATAAACATATACCTCAATAAAACCTCAATACGAAGAAATACACGGAGGAGAAGCAAGAATAAAGGCTTTTTGGTTTATTTGTTAAGATGGCGGAACATTCTTATGTTCGTCAAGATTCTTATGCTCGCCTCAGTGCAGTGGCTGTTTACCAACACACAGTTTGTACACCAACCTTCACTGACGTAGATTATTAAGCTGCCCCCTCTGGTTTTCCTGGACTGCTGGTTATGGTCCGCTCGGAAGAGCTGCCGGCCGGTGAGCTGTAAGGCTGAGTCCGGCATGCTCTGGTTCAGCCATGTTTCTGTGAGACAAATCACCGCGCAGTTCCTCATGTCCTCAGAAACATTCATCCTCAGCCGCAGGAGGTCCAGCTTGTTGTCCAGAGAGCGGAAGTTGGAGAGGAAAATAAAATGGAATCGGGGGACGATTAGCGTTAGCCTTTAGCCTGGCTAGCACGCCGCCCCGTTTACCCCTCTTCTGCTGCCAGTCTTGTCTTTTCCTCCTGGCCTGTGTTCCACTCCAGCGGGCCAGTGTCCGGAGAAGCCGTGGCTCAGCTCAGCTCAGCCCGAACGTTATTATTCAAAGTTGCTGCTTCTGTCGCTAAACTGTCTCTTATCTGAATGAGTTCGGTTTAGCTGTAACTCAGCCGCCTAGGGCGCCTGAATTCAGGATCAGAAGTGATATAAACCGACATAAAAAAACTCTAGGAGTGTAAGAAGCCGCTGCGCAACTATGCACCGCCGTCTTGCCGTGAAAAAAAAAAAGTTTGATGTGTTTACTTTGTTACATTATCTTGTCTTTTGTACAGAAAACAGCCAACGTTTACAATAGCACTACTGAAGTGCAGAAAATATGTTCTGTCTGCATTGTAGCTATTATAATTTTACATATTACATTTCCTAAATTTATAATTAAAATTAATCTTACCACTTGACATATCACTAGCTCTAAAGCTGCTATTAGACATCGCGTTCGGGAGTATCAAAGATTTGACACCTTACGGCCACCTTCTTCATGTTTAGAAAGGGGGGGGGGGGCGGCTGTAGAAATAGTTTTCAGTTGGTTGCAATATGGAAACTAAACCACTAGATGTTGCTGGAAACTACATACTGTGCTTTTAAGTTCATATATTAGCTAGCTAGCTAGCTAAGCTAAATTCTTGTTGTTCAAGCAAAATATTTCCTGACAATGTAGATAGCAGGTTTTTACAGGGATTAAGAGGCCAATTTGATCTATTTTCTTGAAATGTTATCACCGTAACGTAAAGTTTTTAAGGTTAGCAGTGAATGTAAGCTGAGGTCATTCATGTATTAGCTAGCTAGTTAGCCAGCTAAGCTAAATTCTTGTTGTTCAAGCTAAATATTTCCTGACAATGAATTTAGTATGTTTTACAGGGATTAACACTGTAAAATAATGCTTGTGAATGTGATTTTTTAAACAGTGTGACTTTTACAGTTGTGGTGTGATGTCTTTCATAAAAGGACAGGTACTTGCGTACTGATTGAGCAGTGTGTACTAGATCCAGTGAAGTACATACTATCTGAGTATGCCGTTTTCAACACCGCCGTGGTGTCCTGCAGCTATCACACAGTCTCTCTTTAGCTTTGCGTTGTTATGAACGTCCAGTTGAGAATTTATGGTTGGCTTTTAGGAGGGCTTATGCTTGGCTTAGCCATATGGTGTGTTTTAACGAGATCCAGTGATGGAGAACGGAGCTCTGACAGGAACTAAAACACAGCAGCAGTTGAGATGATGGAAAGAGCTGGACATGTAGATGGATTTAGGCCTGAGATGTATAGTTAGGCAGCAGGGGACAGGATTTTTTGCTTTCAGTAACCCTCAAAGGCCTCTCCCATTTCCACCTTTTCTCCTCAACAAGAATTCAGGTGGCCCAATCTCCAAGGAGATGTTACCTTGGAAACAGCACCTTACTTATTTATAGAGACCGGCAAGAAAGCGAGCAAGCGAGATAGCACGAGAAATAGTGTAATAATATAATAAATGGAGTAATAGATATCAGACACTTATTTCTGCAGGATTTCACTAAGAGTGACTAGATTATAATTATGTTAATTACAGAATCTTCATTGAAGATCGAGCCGAGATGATTTTACATGACATCTCTTTTTTTTCTCTCACTTTTGCGTGCACATGCATACTAGGACGTCCTTGACCTTTTCAAGCTTGGCATGACTGAGTTCCTGTACTTTCACATCTCTCGCACCTCCAATTTAATTATACGTTAACTCCGTGGACCTCCGTACACCTCCACAACAGTCTCGTAGAACACAGACATACATACGGATGCATGCTAACCATAAAATAGTCCTTTTACCCTCTGCTGTAAAAATGTCTCAATGCCTTATATGGGTGATTGAGTCTCTTAATCTTTCCATTATTTTTCTGCCCTTTAGAGTTGTTGGAGGTGAAGACGCTGATGGGGAAAAATGGCTTTTCCTTGCATTTCATACATTTGTCAGTTCTTCCATCAATGAATACTGTAATGGTTAAGGGAATAGTGCACATACTAGGAAATTTCATACCACACAGTCTCAAAACCAAAGATGTCACACACTGTATGACACCTGTATAGTGCACACTTGTTGATCAATGTGCTTGTACACATTCATTATATTTGGGAATTTGCAGTTAAACACACATTCACACACTAGTGAACACACACACACCCTAGGGGGCAATGCGCTCACTTGTCTGTAGGGCAGCCCTATCCATGGTGCCCAGGGAGCTGTTGGGGGTTAGGTGTTTTGCTCAACAGCACTGCAGCCATGCTCTGTTGTTCAGAGAAGCTTTGCTAACCTTTAGGCCATGGCGTTCCTACTGTTAATATCATCAGCAACAACAGTTTTGATTTTCTTTACTTTCCCTGGCAAGGACAACACCAAACAAAGATCATATTATTTCTGCCAAAAATGAAATAAACTATTTTGAAATTATTTAAAATATATTTTCCCTTTACCCCAAAAATAATTGATCAAGTCAAAAATTTTCTACTTTATTGTATAACTGAATCTACAAGGCTGACATTACTAACAAACACTAGAACTCAATAGTCACCTAAATTAGCCCAACAGAACATTTCTCAAAGCACATACACATGTTAATTAAGGCCTCATAGTTGATCATTTATAGGATACAGTATGACACTGTGATCAATAAAAGTGAACAAAAGATCACCACTAATCACTTCAGAGAGCATCAGGGCTGGCAGAAGACTGAGCTTGCATCTAGATCAGCACTTCCTATCTTGATTCAGCCACAAAATTAGAACCACTTAACTTAACCCTAACCTTATTATTGTGTAGGTCCCCTTGTGCCAGCAAAACAGATCTGACTCACCAAGTTATGTACTCAGTGGTGTCTCGTAGTATCTAAAGACATTAGCAGAAGATCCTTTAAGTCGAGAGTAGGGGCCTCTATGGTCCAGACTTGTTTGTCCAGTACATCCCACAGAGGCTGGATCACATTAAGATCTAAGAAATTTAGAGGCAGCCTTCATTCTCCACACAGCCTTGGGTTCCTATGACCCTGTCGCTGGGTCACTGGTTGTGCTTTTACTTTGGGTAAATACTAATTACTGCATACCAGGAACACCCCAGAAGACCGTCAATATACTCTGACCTAGCAATGTAGCCATCACAATTTGCCCCTTGTATAAGTGTCTCAGATTTTATGCTTGCCCATTTTTTCTGCTTCCAGCACACCAGCTTCAAGAGTGTTCACTTGCTGCACACACACACACACACACACACAGATTTATATATATATATATATATATATATATATATATATATATATATATATATATATATATATATATATATATATATATCTCACCCTGTGACAGGTGCCACTGTAACAAGATAATCAAAGCTATTCCCTTCACCTGTGAGTGAATCGTGATGATGTGGCAGATCATTTATACATATAGCCATAAGAGAGAACTTGTTTACTTATTAATGTAGTTGTGGGTGTATGAACACAGCTTTGCCTTTGAGCTCCTGTGTGTTCATCTTACACACGAATGTTTGTGTCTGTGCATTTGCTTTGTTTATTAGTGCCTCTCATCGACCACGATTTTCTCCTCTTCAGATCAAGCATCACATGTCCACTCCCACACGCAACCATTGGCACGCGAGCTGCACTCTGGGGTGTGTGTGTGTGTGTGTGTGTGAGTGAGAGAGATTACCCTGCCCTTGCAATAGCACATTATGTTCATGGTTAGATGCACACTGATGCTCACAGAAAACTACATTGGTCCTTAAGCCTCTTCAATTCAATCATTTTACACTACTGGTCCCAGAGACCCATAACTGCTTCTACTGTGTTAATTCCCCCAAATCTAATGAGCTGTTCAGGATTTGAATTGCCTCCTTCATCTCTCCGTTTAATTCCATTCAATACAATTGATCATTCTAGGCTCCGCCCACAAAATATACTTTTGTAGCCAGTGAAGAATTTTTGATTTCAGAGGTGGGGGGGGGGGGGCACAACTGGCTTGATTCAGGGGGTGGGGGGAGGGCTGCAGTACCGGCTTGGACATAGATAAAACAATTATTACTAATTATTAAAAAATATTAATACAGTACTTAAAAATTATTATTAATATTTTATTAATAATTACTAGGTACTATTAACAATATACCAATTATAATTATTACACATTATTATGAATAATGAAGTTAATATAAATCATTAATAAAATATAAATCAATTATTAAATATTAATAAACTGTTAAAAGCATGTAGCATAAAATGATCACCAAATTCTTTTTCACCTTTTTAGTCAACTTCATTCTAACTAATTACCACCAATTTACTTATTTTTTTTAATGTATGTCAATAGACTTCATTTACATAAAAGTATACCTCATTTTTAAGTAAAAATAAGCAGAAATTCTGAATTACTTTGACACTTTTACTTTGAAGTAAACTTAGAGGCATGTAAATGGTGACTTATCACAGACTGGTATGTTAATGTTAATGAGTTTTAATATGAAACCTCTGATATTAAAATTCGTTTATCTGATGTTTCACAGGCAGAACAAACGTCCTACATATTAACAACCTACAATGGCAGCTGAACAGGATTTCTGGCCAACTTGCAAAACACCAGTTTACAAGTCCAGACCCTGTTTGATGGAGTGACAGCAAGGACGTCCAATCACACATTAGCAAGAAACGGCAGAGCCAATCGATGAGCTTGTGAGTGGTCTAAAGGAAAACAGGCTTCAGATTGTCCAGCTGTTTTCTGCTGTGTCCTAGTGCTTGACCTGTCTCCATTTAATATATCGTAACATTGTTTTTGGATGGAAAAAACTGTAGGGGACCAAAACCGCCTTTTGAAAATGTGCAGGGGACATGTCCCTCCTGTCCCCCCTCCAAATTACGTCAGTGTTTGTAGTAATTGGTTGGAGGATGGACAGACTCAATTTTTTGACAAATTACATTTAATTCAACTATGTAAAGGAATGTTTATACTGTACGTATAGTGTAGTGTAGGGTGGTGTAATTTTTTATGGTAACATGGTGGTAAATTTGTTATTCAACCTGCCTTGTATCAGTTAACCACAACACAGTTCAGATAAAATTGTAACATTTTAAATTCAACATTATGTACTAACCCTAAACAAAGTGCTGCTATGCACTGTTGCACTGAAAGGATTTTTTGCCAGTTCTGTTAAGCTTGTCCAACCTAGGAACAGTTGCTACAAAAATATTTATCTGGGGTAGAGACAGACACAGTTATAGGGAAGCTAGTTACTTCCTCTTCCTCTAGAATTCTTCCTCTTGTATTTTCTGCTAGAGTTTTCCTGCAAGCAAGTTATCACAAAAAAGATTGAATATTTTGAACATTAGAGTGCTAGTATTGTGGCCAAGGGCATCACAATGTAATTTTCAGGGGAGCAATAGCCCTCACCTTAAATGCTATTCAGCACCCTCAATTGTAAAGCAAATTGATATTTGTTCACCCCACCCTTGCTGGCAGATGACCAGTATTGGAGATCTCCCAACATTTACCATTTAGTGAGGGACCTCCCCTGTATAGATGTTTGTTCACTTGTGATCCCCCTACACTCAGCAACACCACTAATTATGGGTACTGAGTGCTCATTGATTGGTGAGCTGCTTTACTGACTGACTGATGCAGCTCATGCACACTGTTATAAAGTCTTGATATGTGCTGAAATACTTCTGCTGAAATGAGTGTTTTTTGTAATTAAGAGTCTGCCTTTATTAAAATACGTTTATCTTTTGTAAATAATCTATTTATTAACTACAGAGTGTAACATTATTAACAGTTTGTTGAAACTTTAGGGTTAGGGTTAGGTTTAAGACCAGGTTTAGGTTTAGGTTTTTGGTTAAGATTATTGCCTAAGGTTAGGTTTAAGACCAACATTAGAGCCAGGGTTAGGGTTAAGTTTAGGATTAAGGTTAGGCTCTAGGGTTATGTTTAAGACC